>JAMPIV010018860.1:0-217500 GCA_024509875.1 Oreohelix idahoensis | reverse complement strand
CAATGGTGGTCCTGAACTCTTCTGACTTATGGTTTGCTGTCCTCACATAATTTCTGCAAGACTTGTAGAAGCTCTGTATAGCATGAATCAGAGGTGCTGGAATATTCTTCCTTGCCAAACAGTCCCAAAGTTTGCTCCAGGGGACCCTGTCAAACGCCTTTTCCAGATCTATGAAACAAAGATGGATCTCACTCTTATACTCAATGGCCTTTTCACTCAGCTGTCTGAGTGTGAAGATTAGGTCTTGAGTACTTCGGTTTGCTCGGAATCCGCACTGGACCTCATCCAATTGTGGCTCAGCTAGGCGTCGGAGTCTCTGCTCTAGGATTCTAGAGTAGATTTTTCCAGGGACACTGAGAAGGGATATGCCTCTATGGTTTCCACACTGTCGATTGTCACCCTTTTTGAAAATTGGTGTTATGATGGCGATCTCCCAATCCTTTGGTATGGTCTTGTTGCACCATGCTGCCTGTATGACCCTTAAGAGTAACAGGTCGCCTGATTCTCCCATGTACTTAACCATTTCTGGTGTTATACCATCATGCCCTGCTGCTTTGCCCATCTTGATTTTCTCCAGTGCTGCCTTCAGTTCTTCCATCTTTATGTCATCTTCATCACCATTGGTTTCCTCTTCTGTGCTAGTGGTTATCATTTCTGATGTTTTACCTTGCTCACCATCAAGGAGTTCTGAGAAATATTCTTTCCATTTTTCCATTACTTCCTTCGGGGCAGTAAGCAATTTGTCTTGCTTGTCCTTTATAAATTTGAGAGGGCATTGTTTTTCCTTCCTCATGTTCTTTACTAATTATAAACATGAAATAAAATATGTTGAGAAGTACAAACTAAGTATCATCATGAAATAAAATATGTTGAAAAGTACAAACATCATCATTAAACCTACATTCGATATTATATCATTTGTTCGGAAAAATAATCACATTAGGTGGGGCAGATAATCAGAACTCATAAAGTATTCGAAAAGTCTACGATTGTATGAATAGGGACTGAGGTTGTTATTTTTTAGATAATGTGGAAGATAGTTCCAAAGATGAGCAGCAGAGTAAGCTAAGGTTTTCTTGAATAAGTCAAGCCTAGGCTTGGGTACTTGTATTTTGTTAAGGCGTTGACTGCGTCTTTCATTGAATTTGAATATTGGCCACAGATATGTTGGAGCATTATGTGACATGATTTTGTGAACAAATTTAGCTTTCTTGAACAGAAAGCGCTTTCTCAGAGGCAGTATTTTGAGATCTTTATATAGATCTACACACTGTGTTTGGCAATTGTCAGAAACTAGACGCACTGCACGCTTTTGTGGTGAATGGAGTCTTTTTGTGTTGGACATAGAACAACCATCCCAGATTGTGGAGCAATAGTCAAGGTTTGTTTGTATGTGAGATATAAAGAACAATTTTCGTGCTTCTTCATCTAGTAAATGTTTGATTTTAGCTAACTGGTAAACTTTCTGGGCCGTTTGCTTGGTCAGTGCATGTACATGGGAGTTCCAATTTAGATGGATGTCAACGACTATTCCTAGAGTTTTATGTTCATTAACGTTTTCAATTGGTGGGGTACCAACGTAGATATAAAGTGTTGTTTTCTCTGAATTTTGTAATTTTTGTCTAGTTAATATTAACATGCATTTTGTTTTAATTATATTTATTAGCATGCAACTTCCGATGCTCCACTTAATCAGATTATCTGTATCTTTTTGTAATGATAGTTCGAGTGTGTTGCAACTTGTATCACTCTTGTAGACAGTACAGTCATCAGCAAATAGGTCACAGGATGCGTGCTCGACGTGTAGTGGAAGGTCATTAATGTATATGGCAAAATGTAGAGGCCCAAGAATAGAGCCACGAGGAACGCCGGTATTTATTACAGTTGGGTTTGAACAAGAGTTATTGTAAGAAACTACATGTTTTCTGGCTGACAGGAATGATTTAATTATCGTCGCTAGTTGAAGGTTTACTTTTGATGTTTCTAGTTTTCTAATTAAAATAGCGTGATCTATCATATCAAATGCTTTTTTAAAGTCTAAAAAAACTGCCCCCCGTATGTTATCGTTATTAATAATTAAGTGCCAGTTATCAATCATCTTAGTTAGAGCTGTGTGACATGAATGCTTAGGTCTAAACCCCGACTGACTATCAATTAGCAAGCCGTTGTTAACTAGGTGTTGTAGTGTTATTTTATGTATGTGTTTTTCTAGTGGTTTGGATAGTGCTGATATTAAGGAGATTGGCCTACAGTTACCAAGGTTATTATTGTCGGAAGAGCCAGGTTTTAAGAGAGGATATACCTTAGTGACTTTAAAGTGCTACGGAAAGTAAATCTTTGCGATACATTGATTGTATATGTATGTAAGCGAATCACTAATAGCTGGAGCCGCATAACGCAGTATTCGATAACTGACTCCGTCAAGTCCTGATGAGTTATTATCTTTAAGGCCTAGAAGATAGTTATACACTTCATTAACTGTCATAAACAGAATGTTGGATGGGATTGTGTTGATACATTTGTTCTCACAAAAAAATGACAGCCTGCTTAAGTCACAAAGTGAATTTGGTATTGTAGATTTAAGACTGTTTATTTCTGCCTGAAGGTAATTGCTGAAGTCTGTGCAAGTAAATGAAGTATTAGGGGTTGACGTGACTGACAGATTTCGCTTGTTCGCTAAAGTGTTGATTGCTTTCCACATATCTTTACTGCCTGTTTTGTTCTGAACCAAATTTTTAGACTAATTTTTTTTCCTCTACGAATTAAATATTGCACGTTGTTCCTCTGTGGTCTATATATGTTAAAGTCCTTATTTTTGTGAGCTTGATCTCTCTGCCTCATGGCTTCTAGCACTGCTTGTGTGATCCAAGGAGATTTGATCTGTCGTTTCACACGAACTTCTTTAGTTGGTGCGTGGTTATCAAACACACAACGAAAGATACGTGTCCAATGGGCAATGGCGTCATCGGGATCAGAAAGCTGGTAAACACTGGCAAGAGGTGCAGTTCGCAAATCATGTAAAAATAGTGCACGGTTGAAATTTTTAGAACTTCTAATTATAATACTTATATGTTTATTTCTTTGAGCTTTATATGTATTCTTTGACAACGTGCAACATATAGGGTAGTGGTCACTCATCGTGACAGTAGGAACAGAGCATTCTATAATGCTTTCTGCACAGGTGACGTAGATGTTGTCAATTGTTGTGGATGATGTTTTTGTTACCCTGGTAGGCTGGTTGACTATTTGTTTTAGGTTGTGTGATAGTATGATGTTTTCCCACGTTTGGTTTGTGTTGTGCATGTCGATGTTGAAATCGCCTAGAAGAATAACTTCTTTGGCAGTGGTAAATATATCCATAATAGTGGTGAAATCTTCATAGTGGTGGGGCGCTGTTCGAATATATTTTGTGTTTGTTTTTATTATTTCAGATAAATTGCTACCCCTGTCCACAGTTAATGTATATGTTGATTTTGTTAATGTATATTTGATTGCCCCGGCGGTTGCTCATAATAATGCTCGTTATTCTGTTACGTCCAGGGTGACCCAACGATTATAGTTTTATTCCATACTCAACAACATATATGTGGCTTCTTTAACTGACCCAATCACCAATGACGAACTAAAACAGTCTTCCTTTTTAACGAACTCAACATCCTTTAATAACGTATATTCCTTGTAGCATACAGAAGCGTTCGTCAAGATTAATCCTTAATTACCAAACCTCATCAATACAGTATTAATCATATGCCAAGAGTATTCCTCCTCTTGTACAAACCACATCCATTTAGAAAGGTGAACACTTCGCAATATGTTCCCAATGGAACTTACAAGAAAACACAGCGGCCACAAAGCTCAAGGTTTTTTCTTAACACCTTGGCCATACACATTATAAACATCTCTGTGTCATTTTCCGGTGCGCCTTATTTTCAATATCCCAAATAGTGCCGCATTTATCAGCACTAACTCAAACTCAATAAATCTAACATGTGGTGTGCATGGGCAGACACCACATATTACCCCCCCCCCCCCTGCGCGCTACTGGAAACTGCAGGTTTCCAGGCCATCATTAACTATACTTAACTATAATGATAAAAAGGAAAATCAAATTCAAGCAATGAGTGAAATGATATCACGATGAGTGAAATGCAGTTAAAATATGTGGCAACAACTTGTGAGCAACATATTAATGCTACGAAAATATCGCTATATAATCTACCTATCAATTGATTATGAACATAAACAATGTTTGTTGTCACTTCCTGTACCCAGGACAGTTACGTATTTCAATGTATTACTCTCGACAGAGTATCAGCGATTACATTATTATGTCCTTCTATATGGACGATATCAAAGTCATACGCTTGCAACTGCAATGCGAATCTCGTAAGTCTTGCACTTGGTGATTTACAGGTTTGGAGATATGTTAACGCTCTCTGATCTGTCATTATAGTAAAATGCGTACCTACCACATACTTTTGAAGTTTATTCAAAGTCCATACTATACCCAAAAGTTCTCTGTCGAAAATAGAGTATTTAGATTCGGCTTCCGACAGTTTCCTACTCAAGTAGTAAATCGGATGAAACTTGCCATCAAAACTTTGTCCCAAACACCCGCCTATTGCATGGAGCGAAGCATCTGTTACAACAGTAAATGATCTTTTTAAATCTGGCAGTCTTAATATAGGATACTGTGAAAAATGAGTCTTAATGTTTTGTAATGCATGGTTACATTGTTCTGTCCAAACTACTTTGTTAGGCATACCTCTTTTAGTTAGATCAGATAAGACAGCAGTCAAAGACGAGAACCTTGGAATAAACTTGTGGTAAAAATTCACCAATCCTAATAGACTCCGTACTTGCTTCTTTGTAGTTGGAATTGTAAGATCAAGTATGCGTTTTAAATTAGATTCATCAGGCTGTATTACATGTCTGCCAATTTTGTGTCCTAGAAATGAAATTTCATTGAATCCAATTTCTATTTTGGATGGACGGGCTGTGAGATTGTGTATTCTTAGTGTCAGGAGTAAAGATTGTATACCATCTACATGCTCTTCCCATGTGTCATGAAACATGCAAATATCATCTATATAAGATATTAGGTCAGAACGGTTCCCAAATACTCGACGCATCATCCGTACAAAAGTTGCAGGTGCATTTTTGAGCCCAAAACACATGACATTGTATTGGAACAAACCCTTCGCTGTTGCAAATGCCGTCAACGGTTTACATTCTTCGGTCAAAGGGATCTGCCAATACCCTTTTGATAAATCGAATTTGCTAAAGAAAGTAGCAGAAGCTAAATGAGGTAGCAAGTCCTCCAGCACAGGCATTGGTTCAGAATCTGATATCGTGACTTTATTTAGTCGACGGAAATCAATGCATATACGAATGGATTTGTCTTTCTTCCGTACTGCCACCATCGGAAAACAAAATGGAGAATCTGATGGAGAGATTATCCCCATTTTCAACATATTGTCGACCTCGCTGTCAACCTGCTCTCTGATATGCAAAGGAATTGCATACGGTCGTAACTTAATAGGAGTGGGATCCGATAATTTTATTTCGTGAGACATAATGTTAGTTCGTCCAGGCAGATCAGATAATACATCTTCAAAAGATTTCAATAGATTGAGAATCTGATTCTTCTGATCTGAAGGTAAATCGTTACAAATGATTACATCCTTCCAAGTTTCAGAGGCTTGGATAGGTACCACAGGAAAATCAAGCGGTACATCCGCGAAACTAGTTGCTACTTCATCAACTAAAGCAATAGATGCCAGATGCGGAGATTGATTTGTGATAGATTCACAAATATGTTTGAGTGGAAGAGGTCTAGAAATGTAAGGTTGTAACATGTTAGTGTGGAATGTTTTTCTTTTACCCCTAATGTCGATGATGTAATCTACGTCGGTTTTCTTACCCACAACTTTAAAAGGACCTTGCCACGTAACCAACAAATGATCACCTTTAAGTGGCAAGAGAACAAAAACTTCATCGTTAATCGATAATGATGTTAATCTTCTATCACGATTAATACGCGACCGAGTCTTATATTTTGCTAATTCTGATGCTTCAGTCGCGATCTCACATGCGTCCACAATGCATTGACGTAGATCTGTGACATATTGGTGACTAGATTTCGTAACCGTATTATCATCGTTTGTTATCACCAAATCATGTAAGATAGACATTGGTCCTCTTGGATTAGCCCCGAAAACTAATTGAAATGGTGAGAATCCGGTTTGACGATTAGGAACTTCTCTATACGCAAAGAGAACCGCTGGTATCAACCGGTCCCAATCATGGGGAAACATTGTTGTTACTTTGCCCAACATCTGTTTTAATGTAGAATTCCAGCGTTCTACAACTCCGTTTGATTGCGGATTTAATCTGGCACTCAATGTATGACGGATGTGAAGCACATCACAAATTTCCGAGAACATACCTGAAGTGAATTGCGTGCCATGATCTGACAGAAGCTCTTCAGGAAATCCGATACGTGAAAATATCGATAATAATGCATCAGTCACCGACATTGTTGTTATGGACTTAACAGGTATGGCTTCAGGCCATCTGGTGCATAGATCGATACAAGTTAAGATGAAGCGGAATCCTCTGGATGATAACACCGGAAGAGGCCCGATTATGTCGACAGCCATCTTATAAAAAGGACGCACAGAGATATCTGTGGTCTGTAGGGGTGCAAACTGATGCGCACCCTTCCGTGCAACTCCCTGACAAACAGTGCATGATTTACAAAACGTTGCGACGTCCTTATGAACCCCTGGCCAAAAAAAATGTGCCATCAATCTATAAGCTGTGCGGGCAATCCCCATATGACCCGCAAAAGGAACATCATGTGCATTAGATAAAACTAGTGATCGAAATGACGTAGGTACTACAATTTGTCTGAGTACTGAAGAATAATTGTCAAAACAACGTATCAAAATATTGTCATGAAATTGATACCAATGTCTGGCATTATTTGTCTGTGTAATAGTTTTAGCCGTAGCTAAAGTGAATAAACGTCCCAAAGAAGAGTCATCTTTTTGTTGGTTAATGAATGCATTTTTATCTATGTAATGACTTGTTGTCATGTGTGGGATATTATTGCTATCATTAAGTTCATTTGCTTCTGCAACCAACTGTGCTCTAGTAGTCACAGCATTGGATAAAGAAAGATATTCTCTTTCCCATGCAGAAATTTCATCAGTAGAACATTCTTTTATACCCTTTATGTTTCCCAAAATCAAGTCACAGCAAGGCTGGTTGAGAACACATACACGAACTTTCCCAGTAAAGAATGGCGTGGTAATTGTTACGTCGGCCATGGGATATACCTCTACCGTGCCTCCGAAAGTTATGCATTTCACTGACGTTCCAGTGAAACACGACGGAGGGATTAACGACCTTCTTATCCCGACAGTTGTGCAACCCGTGTCCCTTAAAATTTTAATTGGAGTGTTAAACAAAAACCCATTATGTAAAGTGAGAGTACCAACACCGTCATAAGATGACAACACTGGTAAGACATGTCCACATTTAAGCCGTGGTGTAGCTCCAGGTTGAAATAACATCTTACATTCTGTACAATTATTAGAATTTTCTAAATCAACGTTACACGCATTGGCGTGATTATTGGTTGAATGAATATCATTACTGACATTTCTATCTACCGTCTGACAAGCATTGGCTTGTGAGCGTGCTCTATTATGACTTCTAACGAAGTGAGATCTTCTGCGATCTGAAAAATTGTCTGAATGAGAATGTCCATTGTTGTCCCTGTCATAATGGCCACCCCGCGGTGACAAATTATGATTGTCAGTATATTTGTTGTGTGAATACTGGTTATTTCGATACCATTGGTTATTGTTATAATTGTTGAAATTATGCCTGTCTCTACCCCGTGAAGGTGAGCGATTATGGTAAAAAATTATATTTACCCCTATAGGATGTGTGATTATTTTCTCTATGATTATATCGTCTATCTAAACTACGAGTGCGCGATCTCCCGTGCGTCGCAGCACACGCAGTAGATGAGTCCAAGACTTTTGCTCTGCTCAATGACAAGTTTGGATGAGCAACGGAAAATTGTTGACCTAATTTTTCCATTTCCTCGATACTAGTCGGATTACGTTCTTGTAAGAATGATACAATATCCTGGTTTACCGAAGAAACAATTTTATCTCTTAATAAGAGATCACATAATCCTTCAAAAGTTTTAGGGATAGAAGCCTGTTCAACCCATCTTTGGAGACATAGTTTTATGGAGGAAACAAAATCCTCAAAATTTTTACCCTCTACCGGCAACATGGATCGAAACTTTTGTCTATAGCCTTCCTGATCCAGACCATATCTGCGTATAAATGCTGCCTTTACGACCTGAAAATCATGTCTTTTATCTTGGTCTATACCCAGATAGACCCCAACTGCATCACCTGTGAGGAGACCCGAAAAAAAACACCAGACCACGAATCTTTATCAATATTTAAGCAAGAGACTCTTTCCTGAAATCTTAATAAATAAAAACTTATATCGTCGTGAGGAGGAGAAAAGGGTGGTAGTCTTAAATTAAAATTAGGGGTTGTGATTGCCTTCTTCGATGAACCATTACTATCAGAATCATGGGAAACATGATGTTGTTGAAAACGAAGTTTCTCAACCTCAAAAGCTTTCTCCCTTTCAAATTTTGCCTCCTCGGCAGCAATTTCAGCTAAACGAATTGCCTTTTCATGTTCCATTTTCTCTCGTTCCGCAGCGATTTCTGCCATACGAATTCTTTCTTCCTTATTTGCTTTTTCTTGCGCCATAGAAAATTCCCTTTCTTCTCTTTCTTTTTTTGTCATTTCTTTCTCTTTCTTCTTTTGCCTCTGCTTTTTCATATGCAGTCAAAGCAAAATTTTTTAAAATATCACCTTCCATACTCAGTGCCTTTCCTTGTTTAATAAAATAGTCAAGAGTCGCCATAGTATACTAAGAAGTATAACTTTTATAAACAATAAATCAATATCTATGTTATCCTCTGCCTTACTTAGTCCATCACACTATGGGATAGTGTGTCTGATTGGTGTAGTCACAATGTGAATATATATATATATATATATATATATATATATATATATATATATATATATATATATATATATATATATATATATATATATATATATATATATATATATATATATATCACCTGCACAACTCACTTAGACGTGATATAATTATCGTGTATGATTATGCTTCTTGTTATCCACAAGAATCGTAGGATATATAACAAGCAATATTATTGTATTATAGTTGATCAATAAATAATGAATCATATGTATGCTGCAAAGGAAAATTATCACATGCCATGAATAACGAAAGACATGGATGGAAACAAAATAAGGAAACGACAAAATTGTAAATAGTCAAAAATTCTAAGACAAAAAAAAAAAATTAAAGTTTCCACCAGTAATAAACGAGACAAAACGACAAATCACTTTTACCATTAATGTAAATTTTACAAAAGATAGCCAGGAAAGACCCACGCCAGACTAAATTTCCAAACAAAATTGAAATTTAAAAAAAATACGACAAATCACAGCACAGCTAACACGCATGAAAGCCTTAATTTCAAACAGAGCGGTAATCACGACAGCACTAAATGCTGAATCCCTGAAAGAAATTAATGCAATCAACCTATAGAAATACGACACTGAAACGTAAAATGCCTCCTAAACAGTCGCCCGCAAGAGACAAAGAAAAGAAACATATAACACAAAAGAAGCGAGATTTGCCCAACAATGATAGGACCAACAACCATGACGTTACAAAAACATTAATTATCTGAATCGACCATGAGTATCCACTCCTTCGATGTAACTCCAATGCATCGTTCTACGCAATATCACATTGAATCGTTCACTAATTATAATCAGTTAGTAACTAGGACTCTTGGAATATGAATTCAAACTCGTTCACTGAGTCGTTCAAAAATGTCCGACCTTCACTCGTGTGAGACACATTGCAGAGATAGTGTCAATATATAATGATAGAGACGAAATGTTAATTTCCAACGAGTGACCGAATAAACTGATGAGGTGACCTTATCAATGTCCTAATGGTTTGATCTAGTACTTCCGAGTCCACTTGTCCAGCGAAACGACCTCCTCGTAAAATCCCAGATTCATATTTCTCCCGTGAAGATATTCGTCAGATTGGTATAGCATCCCTCTCATGGTAAATAAGCGTGAACGATTTCGTCATGGATATAATGTTTTTTTTTTCTGATCCTCAAGTAAGGTACCAGGTCTGGGCATGACCTAGTATACGAATATTGTAAATTTCATGTCTGCACAAAGTTGCATTCCAACAGCTGTCTCTGCATAAAATGTTCATTGTTGAACAGCGATAGATTGATCAAACTTCCCGATATTGTCCCAACAAAGGACTCTGTCTGCCAATAACTTGAGCAACCTTCAAATGTCCTTCAAATCCAACGGACGACAGCCTCCCATATCTGTGGTGGGGCGCTGTTCGAATATATTTTGTGTTTGTTTTTATTATTTCAGATAAATTGCTACCCCTGTCCACAGTTAATGTATATGTTGATTTTGTTAATGTATATTTGATTGCCCCGGCGGTTGCTCATAATAATGCTCGTTATTCTGTTACGTCCAGGGTGACCCAACGATTATAGTTTTATTCCATACTCAACAACATACATGTGGGTTCTTTAACTGACCCAATCACCAATGACGAACTAAAACAGTCTTCCTTTTTAACGAACTCAACATCCTTTAATAACGTATATTCCTTGTAGCATACAGAAGCGTTCGTCAAGATTAATCCTTAATTACCAAACCTCATCAATACAGTATTAATCATATGCCAAGAGTATTCCTCCTCTTGTACAAACCACATCCATTTAGAAAGGTGAACACTTCGCAATATGTTCCCAATGGAACTTACAAGAAAACACAGCGGCCACAAAGCTCAAGGTTTTTTCTTAACACCTTGGCCATACACATTATAAACATCTCTGTGTCATTTTCCGGTGCGCCTTATTTTCAATATCCCAAATAGTGCCGCATTTATCAGCACTAACTCAAACTCAATAAATCTAACATGTGGTGTGCATGGGCAGACACCACAGTAGTTTTATTTCTAACCATATGCACTCGGTCTCTGCTGTCTCTAAATCGCTTCTGCGGCGATGACTAATAGAAGTGGAAATATAAACTACTATACCTGTTTCTAGCTTTCTACTTGAGTCTCGCCGAACAGTTTTAAAGCCATTTAGGGTAATTTCATCATCTGATATTTTGTCGTTTAAACGACTTTCGGAAAGTCCAAAAACATTAAAATTTTTATTTAGAATTCGTGTAAGCTCAGGAGGTTTTCCTCATAAATGGTAAATGTTCAGGTGGCTCAGCCGTAGACCATCCTTAATTAGCCATTGTGTCTGATAGGTATGCATTTTATTTTGGCGAGTGGTTTAAAAATGAAAATAACAAGAGCAGTTTTAAATACGAAACCCACGAAAATTTAAACTAATTAACGTCACCAAGTAAGTGAAAATACAAATGTTAGTATTTAACGTACGAACACTTGGTACAAGTATTGCTAAAAATTACAATTAACTGAAATTGTCAGTAGTATAAAAATAGTCACACAAAAGTAGGCACGCATATTTTCACACCACATCACTACAATTATAACAAAGTAATTTAAGCAACACTGAGAGATTACGAATTTTTAAAAAAATAAATAAATAAAATAAAAATAAAAAAATCTTGCAAGTAAGTGTCAGGAACCACTTATCATGGAGAACACTTCACGGGTTACACCACTGCTGTGTGGGTTTATAATAACAAATATAGGCTCGCCCTTCTAAGAGTATGACCACACAACAATGGCTGACAAAAGTAATAAACACCTTCAACAGGTACTTCCCTTTAATAATCTACACACACAATAAGGCCTCACACGGCCATCACACGCATCAAATACAATAATGAGAAAACCACTGTAAACATGCCTTAGCAGCTTAAACTATCACCTTCATACACGAAGGTACGAATTATACAAAATGGCTGCTATGAGTATTGCTCACCTGAGCGGCAAAACTATGACAATGACACACTCAAAATCATCGACATCTTATCAAACTACGGCCTGTAGACACTACGACCTAGACCCTTCACTGATCTAGAATTACAACGTAATTATCACCAAGGTCCGAAAATATGGCTTTGGTGAACTCCTAAATACAATATTTAAATTAGAATATAACAGTATAGTGCATAAAGTCAAAGATAGGATAGTACTACAAATTTTTGGCGAGAATGGTAGTCGTCGCCTACGCCTTCAGTGTATTATTTGATAACGCTTTGGCCGAACCAAAAAGGGTACCCTAGTTTTCAAATTCGTCCTTGAGACAAACGTACCACTTTTCCAAGTTCAATGAAGTATTTGCCTAAAATACATTGTAGAAGGGAGGGGGACGGATAGATAACCAACGCAAATCACGTCTCACATTGTTTCTAAAAATAAAACCAACTTGCTAGCTTTGCCTTTAGGCGGTTTTCAAAATTACGATGTAAACGTTAGAAAATGTGGACACTTTGGTCATGAAAACACGCTTAGCTCTTGTTGCGAATGACGTAATTCTCGTGTATTACGAGAGACTCTCGTATTTAGCTTGAAAGTACATGGAAAAAAAGTGAACAGGAGGTAGTTTAAAAAAAAAAAAAAACTAACATAGAAAAAAAGATAGAATTTTGAACCAAGCCACTTAGCCCCATAAAAATCATATATTCGTGTACCTGAAGACTTGTTGACCAAGAATATGTTGTTAGTTATCTAAATAGTCTATTAAATAATCAAATGTTGGTAATAATACATAGAGAATCGGAGATACTGTCAGGTCAAGTCATGTCTGCTTAGATTGGATAGCATATTTTTTTGGGGGAAAAATTAGGTCAAAGAAAGGCTAAGATAGTACGATGAAGTGGATTGGATGAAATTTGAAGGAAGCCGAAATATTATTGGCTAACCTAAATATACAAATCTAGTTGGTAATAGTAACACACAGTGGTTTGAGATATTTTTTTTAAAAGGGGTCATTCAAAAAAAGAGATGCTTGGTCTCATTGGCCAAAGCTTTTTACATGATAGGAAAAGTAGGCTGCTTGCTGCCATTTTTTCAAAATATTTTGAGGAACAAGCAGCGATGAGCAGACTTGTGCTTTGTTTTAAACTAACTACCAACAGAAAGCAGTCTGAACAGAGGCAGTGATGAAAGTGTGCCATATTCTATTGCCTAATTCATCGTTACTTGTTTATATTTCCTTGATATGTGATAAGTTTGATTTTATTGACTTTTTAATTAAAAAAGGTTATGTGAAAAAAGAAAAGGCCATGTAAAAGATTGTAATTAAATGGTTCCATGGCAGACTTAGGCATGGCCTAGATGTTGATCCATCATATAAGGGACTAACTAAGAAGTTTAAAACTACAGGACTATATATATGATGGTCATACAGGAACATTACACCTATCTTATTGCATGGAAAAGATTACTGCAGGAATGACAGAGGCGTAGCATCCATTAGGGAAGAGAAAAGAAAACTGGTACAAATTTGTTCCATCAAACTAAAGTGGAGAAGCAGAGTTGTCAGAGAGAGCTGACCATGTTCTTTTGTATTGAATGTATTTTTTACAGGTAAATTAGGAGGAATTAGTTTGATATTAAGACAGAACAAAACTTGCATCGACAGGGGTTCCTGCTGGCACTTGTCTGGTGCTGGTACTCGATGATAGAGAAATTCAGCACGATTTCTAAGAGTCTCTGGTACCTGCTGGTATTAAAGAAGTTCAAGACCAGAGGAGACTGAAGTGTTTGGCCAAACCAACTACAACTGCTGTGATTCCAGGATCCAGATAAGTGCAATATCTGGCCTGGGACAACTTATCACGAATAAAGAAAAATCTCCTGTATAGACAAAAACGTTCCTCCAAAAGACTAACATAAACAATCCTAGTGAAACAAAAGAACATTGGGATGATGATAATCCCCAACCTGCCTTCTAGTACCAGTAGTAAATAGAGTAATTAACATCAACTTAAAAATTTGTAACAATGTACTGTTGTATGTAAATATCTTTATATATATTTGTAAATATATCTATCCATCTAAATTGATTCTCATTGAACTGTAGTCCTGACCAAAACAACTTTAGGTTCAGGACCAATAAAGTTTAACAAAAGAAATTTTAAATATAAAATTTAACAGCTGGAGTTAGTTGAGTTTATCACAGTAATTAGTATATGTTTGTATATGTCTTTGTATTGAGATTCTTTAACAACACTCTTACAATACCCTAGACACTTTATGTAGCTTTCAGTCACGCTAGTCAATAAAGAATATAACTTATAGTGAGATCGTAGGGTGGTAACAAGAAAGGTACTCTGTAACACAGTTGTCCATTGTTTACCTCAGAGACCTTCACAGTTGATCTCACTCAAGTACAACTATATACACACTATTCTTCTTAACATCAAAACCCACCACAATGGCAGGCACTCAGTTTACACTCTACAATATACGCCACACAGCGATCTCGCTGGCATAAGGGAAAAAAACGTCCTTCCTGGACGAAGGCTAGTTTCTCACTCCCTAATTTTGCGCCCTTTTCCCCCGACTTCCGGTAGTCACGTGACCCACCAGTTCGGTTAACCTCGGCCTTTCCGACTGGTTTATCGCCGAACACAAGACCGTAAGCGCAATAATGTCCTGGTGACAAGACTTCTTCACTAGTCTATGTGCCAGATAATAACGATCAAGTCCTTTGGCACGGTGATGCATATAATATATAAGCCTTCACTCTTCAGCACCGTATATATCAGGACCACGCAGATCAGCAGACTTCAGTAACTGGCATCCCATCAAGCGGTACTGGGACCCCGATCGAGGCATGGGTAGACTCCCTATAGAAAGGCACATCGGTAAGGCATGATAATGTCAGAACTTGGCAGGAACGCATGAATGTAATGTTCCCCATGTAGATAGCGCAGTATGATCTAGATAAGAGGAGTTCCACACACCCTGAGACGCCACCCCCACTATTGACACTACCAATACCAACAAATACCGACGATCTAATCTCCCCTGCTGACACCACAGTCAAGCACCAGAGCCGAAATACTACCACCAACCACACAAGAAATTATAATCTCCTATGCCAACACCACAGTCAGGCACAGAAGCCCATATACAACCACCAACCACACAAGAAATTCTAATCTCCTATGCCGACACCACTGTCAGGCACAGAAGCCCATAGCCCTACAAGAACCAACTATATTGACACCTTCCACAACTAACCTCCGCTGCTCCGTCTGGATCACCATCTTCCTAGCACTACAAAGTACGCCTTGTAATATATCAAATTGTGATACTCGACGCCAGCTACAACTTTACTCTACACCTTGTGGCACCCCTCCTATCCATAACTGGAAAACCTAGCACAAAAGTGAACTTTCCAAAACCACCATCGAACACAATAAATGTCAAATATTATCTGTATTGACAACGCTAACCTTCCATTGTGCCCTCTTTCAAAACTAGGTCAAATACCGCGAACGGGTCAACACCTGAATGAAAACAGTTCACTGCTACTGTTTAACAACAACAACAACAACAAAAAACACACTGCCGTGAAAAATGTAAAACACGATGACGTAAACACCCCGCTTCTACAAACTTCTCATATGTGTGTATAGAAACTCCTAGCCTCCATAATGTAAACTATAGCCTCTAGGCTCACAAAAGAACCGGATAAGAGCTCCCCAGCTGTCAGGAACCACTTATCATGGAGAACACTCCACGGGTTACACCACTGCTGTGTGGGTTTATAATAACAAATATAGGCTCGCCCTTCTAAGAGTATGACCACACAACAATGGCTGACAAAGTAATAAACACCTTCAACAGGTACTTCCCTTTAATAATCTACACACACAATAAAACCTCACACGGCCATCACACGCATCAAATACAATAATGAGAAAACCACTGTAAACATGCCTTAGCAGCTTAAACTATCACCTTCATACACGAAGGTACGAATTATACAAAATGGCTGCTATGAGTATTGCTCACCTGAGCGGCAAAACTATGACAATGACACACTCAAAATCATCGACATCTTATCAAACTACTGCCTGTAGACACTACGACCTAGACCCTTTACTGATCTAAAATTACAACGTAATTATCACTGTTACGGAACTGTTTGTTAAGGATTACTGTCTTTTAGTTATTAATAAAAGATTCAGTTCCAGTGGGCTTGAATTATTGCGTTGCTGTACAATACTTATTCAAGTAGTTTAATTCATCTCTACTATTTCGGTAGATAATTCTGTTGCCGTTTCAGATTCATTTTGTGTGATTTAAATAATGTTTCATTCAGTGTCTTTCATTAAAATTTAGTATTCATTTTCTCCAGCAGTGTTATTTAATTATTATGATTCTCGTAGATAAATGATATAGTCTGGACTGACCTAGCAAAGGTAAACCAACAGTCACAGAACATTGTTGAACTTGAACAATTCAGGCAATAAGTCAAGTTCATAGAATATTTAATGTATGTCCTCTTTTTCAAATGAGCACATAAACGTTATCACACAAATAAGACTTGGCATCAACATAGTTATAGGATATACTAAAGTTCCATCCTTACAGACATCGCACGTCTGTCTTATAACTGTTTATTTGCTAGCGTTCAGAGTCTGCAACCAACTCCATTTAAATCCGTATCTTGGAATAACTATCACTTCTTAATACTAGTGATATCCCATATTGATTTACACTTTACGTCTATGTCTAATTTATTCTTCTTCTGTTTTTCTTCTTCTTCTGCGTTCGGTTTGTAGTCATGCTAAATCTGCAGGCCTGTCGTCAGGACGAAGTCCACAGTCTTTTCCAGGTCGGCGCGGCAGCCCCATAGCTTCTGCTGGAGCTCATCACCTTTTGGCCAGGTCGCACGTCGCAATTTATCATGGGTTGGACAGTTCTGGAGAATGTGTTCTGGAGTCTGGATATCAGTTCCACAAGGGCATTCATTCGTGTGGGATATCTTGAGGCGATAGAGATGTCCAAGTAATCTGCAGTGTCCAGTTCTCAGGCGGAAAATTGTCGTCTGTTGGTGTCTGTTTAGGTGGTGGATTGGGTCATCTCTGCTGTATATATCCCCTTCCTCCTTCCACTGATTTTTTGTACTTGTTGTGGATGATGGTTTTTGCTTCCCGATAGGGCAATGGGTGGCTGTATTGTTCCATTTTACTGCCGCTTCTTGATAGAGCATCTGCTTTCTCATTACCAGCGATTCCACAATGGGCAGGTAACCACTGAAGGGCAATGGTTGATGACCTTTGGATGATGTTAAGCTCAGATCTGATCTCATTCATCATGTTATCATTCATCATGTTATCATTTCTGGTGTTTTGTATTGATTCAAGTAATGATCTGCAGTCAGTGAAGATTACTATCTTAGCTTGTGGCTGCTGTTCAGGTCTGGTGAGGATCTTCAGGGCTTGCAGTAGTGCCATAGCTTCTGCCCTAAAATTGGAGGAGATCTTTCCAGTTGGGAAGGCCTTTCGGATGATCTTTCCATTTAGGAATCTTATAAAAATGCCTCCTCCACCGTTCTTTACTGCCCCCTCAGCAGATCCATCTGTGTATGCATGTGTCCACTCCTTCGGGTTGTACTTTTCTTCAATCATTTCTTGAGCCAAAGTTTTTAGTTGTTGAGGGGTCAGGTGGCCTTTCTTTTTTATTTCAGGGACTTCTGTGATGATAGATATATTTCCATGGCAGTCGTCTGGCTCCTCGTAATCAATTAACATTTCAATCTCAGTAGATCGATTTGGGAGGAGGTCTTCATGGCATCGATGCAGATGTTTGGAGATGTTTAGGAAGCTGGTTCTTTTCAGCCTGTTCTTTGTCACACTATGGAGTTTGGCATGCATTGGATGACTTGGCATTCGTAGAAGCTTCTCACTGTGAGTGAATACCTTTTCCTCACGTCTGTCATCAAGAGAGTGGATGTTGGTGTATCGCTCCATTGCCTGGATTGGAGAAGTCTTCATCCCTCCAGTGATTAGCCTAAGGCCTGATATTTGCACTTTCCCTAGACATTCTGTGTTTGTTTTAGATGCTGTGGCCCAGGCTGACATGCCATATTCAAGTACAGGTCTGACTGTGCCTGTATAGACTTTTTTAATTATGTTGGTATTTGCCCCCCAACTTGTGCCAGCCAGTTTCTTCATAATAGAGAGCTTTCTTATTGCTCTCTGTTCTACTGCTTTTATGTGCGGCTTCCAGGTGAGTCTCTTATCCAACTTGACTCCTAGGTATGTTGGGTTTTCCTCGATTGGAAGTTCACTTCCATTTAGCTGCAGTTTGATCGTTTCTCGGCGATTTGACAGAGAGAAGCAGGTTGCTACTGTCTTGGAGAGGTTTATCTGTACTCCCCAATCTGATGCCCATTTACCGATGGTATTTAGCGCTGCTTGCATCCTGAACTTCGCAGTAGGCAAATGTTCAGCAGCACACCCTGTTGTAGAGTGACGCGATGGCTCAGTTTCCCGTCAAGTTTTACTCTTGCTGTGCGGTATCGAAGAAAGTCCCGTATCCAGTTGAACATTCTCCCTTCAATTTTGCTGTTGAGCATCTTAAGGAGGAGTCCTTCTTTCCATACCTTATCAAAAGCTTTTGTCAAGTCTACAAAAACCGCCAGTACTTTCTTTTTCTCCTGAAAAGCATTTTCTACTTCCTGGGCTAGATATACTAGTTGGTCTTCGGTGCTGCGATTTTTCCTAAATGCTGACTGTGTGTTATCAAGCAGATGGTTTTTTTCCAGATGTTTCAGTAATCTTGAGTTCACCATGTCTAATTTATTCAAATACTTTTGGCATCCATAGCCAGGCTTTAACCGCCATATATATATATAATATCAACTGCGATCGTGTCCTACGATATTCGCGTTTATACTCTGGACTCTTTGGTCCTATACATTTAACTTTATTGCTTTCCAAGGTTTATCTGTACGGATATACGCTATTCTATTTCAAAGTGGTTATACCACATATTTTCCACATTCCGAATCAGTGGCCATGCCACACGCATATATTGAATATATATATTGAATAAGTGGCCATGCCACACATCTAAACACTGCCGGACGGCACTACGGCCACACATAGACTGTCGTTACTATGTTCAACGCGTCATACATCGATATGCACGATTTTCCAGTACTAATCCAGCTGAGGTGTTTCGTGGTGCACCCATGCGAATGTTTGCAACCATTCACTCGCTTGCAAACCCGAAACAATCCTCAACAATCACCAAGGTCCGAAAATATGGCAGGCACTCAGTTTACATTCTACAATATAAATCACACAGCGATCTCGCTGGCATAAGGGAAAAAACGTCCTTCCTGGACGAAGGCTAGTTTCTCACTCCCTAATTTTGCGCCCTTTTCCCCCGACTTCCGGTAGTCACGTGACCCACCAGTTCGGCTCACCTCGGCCTTTCCGACTGGTTTATCGCCGAATACAAACATAAGATGCACTGCTAAATAACGCTGTGACGGTAAGGAAAAAAACTGTCGAAGGCCTGTAGCCAATGAAATTAGAGTGGTTTGAGAAAGTAACAAAGTACATTTCTTTATGCGTTACAGTAATCAACTAATTTTCCAGGGAAGAGACGGCTATGGTTGCAGGGATTAAGTCAATGAAAAAATGAGTATTCAACATCGATAATGAATGTCTCTGTCAGGTATATAGTAGGGCCCGCGTTGCACAGACATCATTAGTGCTTGGCTGAGTGACGCAGGACTGAATTGCATCAGGTAGCCAAGTTCTGGGTTCCACTGAGCACGACCAGAAAGGCTACGGGAGGAAGCATGACGACTGTAGATTTCGTCTTCAGTGGTTCCAACACTTGTAGGAGATTTTTGGGTCTCGGACATTGTGGCACTGCTTGTTGAACTGTCATATAATGTGTCTGTGAGGGGCTGTCTTACAGGTAGTGGAGGAAACATAACATCGTAACGTTCGGCTTCCTGGCTGTAGGTGGCGTTCTGTTTGTTGTTAGGTAATTTGTTGGTTACATGAGCGCTTCTTTGAGGGGCGGGTAAGATGTGTTGTGCATTTTCATGAAGGGCTGATCTCATGGTAGATCGGTTTGTGTTCTTTGTGTCTGGTGGGTTGTCGTGTTGCGTTCGTTGCGGGTACTTGATGTTTTTTGCTAGGATGCTGCTACCTAGTTTTGATGTATGTATTTGATCTATGTAAAGGCGTTTCTTTGGTTCTTCAGAGTTGCTTGTGAAGAAAGGAGTGTTGTTAATAAAGCCAATGTTGTTGTGTTAACAATAGCTCTGGAGTGTTTTGTTGTTGGTGTACTGGAAACAAGCTACAAAAGAATTTGGCGTAACAGAGTGACGATCTTACGTTTGAGAAAGTCCCAGATTTTCCCTGGCATCAAACACAGGGAAGATTTTGTGACCGCCATCCACCAGTGCAGGTGTCTCGTACTCGACACAAAGTCACTCTTACGCCTGGGCTGCCACGTAACATGACGGAACTCCAGGAGCAGTTTCCCGTGTTTACGTGCAAAAAGAAAGAAACCGCCAATATATGTCGTAATAGGTTCTAACCGCCGACACACGAAGACAAGAGCTTTCCCTGGTGTCAAAGACTCGGGAACGTTTTGCCGCTCCCTCTCAAACTGCGTGTCGGGCTTGTGACTCGTGGTCAAAAGAGCTCTAAAGAATGATACCGCTGTGGATGCGACAATTATCTTCTACCAACCTTACATACTAAGGGAAGAGAACCTTTCTAATTCAAGAATGACAAGTCAGTTACCCCGCTTATATCTACAGAAGAACGAAAAGAAGTAAACTGGGCGTGCCAAAAATTAGAAAGAAATAGGAGGGATGGTAGCTCCATCCAAGTGCCCACAATTTATAACCCATTTTGTCACATGCAGTCATGGGACTGATGCCACAGGTGCAGAGATCTTGTGCGCCACTTGGTTTAGATGACATAAGCAGTGACTGCTTAAGCTATTGTCATTTTTCCTGTTTTGTTTCCTGTGGAGCAGATAGCCCCCTTACAGAAAGACTGCATCACATCTTTAATGTGCTCTTGCAGCGGCAATTTCTGCAATAATCTATTGTATATGATGAGGATGTCAACCTCATATAGACCTGCAACTAAATATTAGTCACTTATTGCGACAAGCCTCAGAGAAAAGTACCCGTATTCTTTCTTCGACTCATAAGAAATACCTAGGAACTCCACAGGGCGTTGTGTAAGTAACCACACGTAGAACCCTGGTTGATACGGCATTCAGTCAACAGAAGAAAACAAAGGTAAAATAAAGTAAAGCACAGCTAATGTGTTAAACTTTTATTGTTGTAGTTAAATGCAGTAAACATATGTTGATAAGCTTATACATCTAATGTGAAGGGTCCCGTTACACGCCCATTGGGGCATATTGGGAATATGGTGTTAGGCCCATATTTTCTTGACCATCGGCACACTAGGGGTGATGTGGTAAGCATCACGCCGGCCGCCTTAACCTTCCCAGTGTTGCCCTGGTACCCAGTTCATGAGGCTGGGTCGACCCCGGAGCCGTTTGGAGTCTAAAAAAATCCCAACTGGGGATCGAACCATGGACCACCTGTAGTGGTTTTTGATGGTACTGTATGGTTGTTGTATTACCTAGTGTAATGTATGAGGTCAGCTGTGAAGGCTCCTGAGATAAATGTAGATGAGAATTACAGAAGGCCCTTCTTACTACCACTTACGACCTCAAACATATCTTTTTTACTAATATGAATGTAGCTACGTTAAAAAGTCTAGGGTACTGAAATGTAATGTGTTGTAGTAGAATATACAAACAGATAATTAATAAGTGTAATAATATTAATAAAATTCTATAACACACTGAACTAACTCAGGCTGTTTTAGTTTAAATATTAAAATTTTCTTTAAATTTATTTGTTCTGAACCAATGTTTTTGTTGGTCAGAACATATGAAATGTTATGGAGTTATAAATGGAATGCATAAATATATGGCATAATAAAATGGAATGTGTATACATAAGTATTTTATCAGACTGGTTAATATGAATTATATTTCTAATGTCTCTGGGAAACTATTACTGGATATGCTGTTGGGGTGGTGTCATCACACCAACTCTGTGACTAGAACAAGCTTTGTCCATTGTTTTATAAACTTTAATGAATGTTATCCTTCCCAAAATTCAGTGGATTTATGAGGAGAAATATTTATAAATTCTTTAGGAGTATGATGAATCCTCAGCAGGCCACTAAATCACTCATCTTGTCTGCGAAGATCTAATGCTGGATTCAGGTGGCCCACTCCTCTCGGTAGCTAGAATACAATGGTAGACTGCACCGACACACTGTTTGGCTGCACACACATCTGCTTGTGCAATCTTGATTACTTATGTGGCACTACCCTAGTGCCACAACAGAAACTCACAATTCTGAAACAAAATGTGTGCTGTGTCAGTACTCTATTTACTGCACCACTCTTACACACAGCACAACACATCAACACTACACAGAATGGGTCAGATCTCTCTGACCACACAGCACATCTTACCCAGTTGTTTTCATATAGTATCAGTTCCCCAAGACTGCATTGCATCTGAGATATGCTCAATAGTTTCCTTTTATTCAATAAGATAGGTGATATGTTCCCACTGATCTCAACAATAGATCCGCCTTCCATAGTCTTAGTCAGGCGTCCATATATTTTTTGTTTGTCTCTAGACCCTGAACTTGGGCTGGGGACCTAGAGCGAACACTTACTTGTCGTAATCATTTTATATGATATGGCAGTATCAATCACTCGAAATATTAAAATATACAAAATAAATACTTTCATTCTTACCAGAATTCAGAATTGAGAACACAGTTAATTGCTAGCAAAACTCAGCTGAGCTGCTGGCTATATGATGGCGTCCCTCTAAATGTATGTACTATCTTCTAGGAACAACACCACAGGCAATAACCACTGTGTCCCTGGACAGTATTGTATCAAATGGCAAATATGCGCATCTCTGTCCCGCTAATATGATTACATTTGCCCAATCACCGACTTCCCCCCTAACTTTTCAAATCTACAACCAAAAGTCAAATTCAGTCAGATCTCAGTCAAGTGTGTATTATTGTCTGTTGGTCCGTCTGTCTCTACTTGGTTTTTCATAAAAATCACGCTTGGTTCTACATGCAATATCCTACACAAATCTGCCTCCTAAGTTATTTTTAGCCACAATTCTCCACCTTTCCCCTCTCTTGCATTACAGCTTGATTTTTGCATTTGCGTGTCTCAAGGACAAAAATTTTGAAACTTTAGTGACAGTATGGACAGTACAGTCGCTAGTTTTATATGAACAATACAGTCTTTTGTCAATATCTGTTCTCTGCTCAAGATGGGCTATCAAACTAGCTAGGTTTTATATTCATAACTCTATTATTAAGAAAAAACATATTTTTTCTCAAGTTTAGTTTTTTGAAATTTGTTCGAGAACCTTCTCTACGGCGTTTGCCGCTGAATTCAAATAAAACAACCAAGTATCGAAAAACGTCAAAGAAATGACTGTTTCGAATAAGAGCCAATGTCTTTTCTGTCCATTTCCTTACATTGTGTCAACTAGTGACGTGAATTTTTTTCCTTTTACCACCAATTGCGTCTTTTTAGCCTTGCTAGAATCAAACACGTGTTCAGTCATATTTTTCCTTTTTTGATCTCCGTTTCCCTCCCGTCTACAAAGGGTAACCGTTTCGACTGCACGTCTAACAAGTTAGTTTGACTGGCGGTAGGAAATGCGGGCATGGGCGAGCATGTCTCCTAGTATCTTACGCATTATTTTTATCCCTACATTTTATCCTTATATTTTGAGATATTTTAACGTTGTATCATGGTAAATTCATCACACCACCGAGCAAGGAAGCCAGTGCACTAATAACTGTGCTACCGCGGCTCCATCTAATGCGAAGCTCGTATGAAAATTGGTCACTGCTAAAGATGTATTTAAAACATCAACTCACTGATTTAGCTGTTTAAATATATTTATATAAAAGCATATCACGGGATTATCTCCCCAGCTCCGCAGTGGTGGTTAAACAATGGCCTAAATTCATAGTTTCTACTGACGGTCTTCAAAGATACCTATCTTTCGCTCAAGATTACTCTTGGCAGAGATGTTAATAGAAGAATGATGCTTCTGTTCTAGGGAGCCTCATAGAGATTTAAGAAGTCAAGCACCACAGCTGAGATCATCTAAGCTGCTTGTGAACTTATGATCTTCCAAGATCTTCTATAAGGAAAAAAGAACTTTGCTCATTTAGTGAGCGCCCAACTGACTTAATTCAATAAAATATTACATCAATAACTCTGTTTTTGTGTATTTAAAGTGACTGAGACATACAGGTGCGTTCACTCATAATGATTAAATTAACTATAAATGTCCATATAAAGATAACAAATGTAATAATAAATTTCAGTTAACAAGGTTAAAATCAATAAAAGTGTTGAAAAAAAAAAAAAAAAAAAAAAACAGTTTAGCCTTCAAGCATTCGTCCCAGGTGATAATACAGTTAATATTTTTTGGGGGAAAAAATTATAAGAGATCGTTTGACAGCTCTGTATGGGTACCTACCTGCCAATATGGTTTTGGTTGGCTTCTGCTCCGACCGATGTTTGTTCTTTGCAGGTTGTAGACTGGTTCTTCTTGTCAATGGTGGCTGTAACAGGTCCCATGCAGTGTCGTGGGTTAATTACGAAGGTGATACAGCGTCGTCAAGACCCGCCTGATGTTGGTGTCTAGCTTTTACTGATGGCCACTTGTACCACACACTTGTTCCACAGACTAGTACCACCGATTTTTATCACATACTAGTATCATAAAAAGAGAGAGAAAAACAAATATCCGTCCTGAGTATTGCGTCTCCTGACACGAAAATCATGCCTTCCCTCTCATTCCACCATCCCATCTGCCTCAGAACGTTACCCTCTCTGGGCATTAATGTTAATCCTAGTGAACGGAAAACACCAATTGCATGTATATAAAACATGTTTACATATACATATGCGCTTGTTAAAATGTTCATATAATAATTATGTTCATTATTTTTGTTATCATCCACTCCTTGAGATTACTTCTGCTTTTGGTTCTGTATGAGAAACCCGCATGAAGCAGTCATCAGCCCTTGCAGTTGTGGTTCATGAAACCATCATTCCATATGTTGAAGTTGCCAGCCTTGTGTGAACTTAGACATCCACCAGCACTTATCACATGTTCATAATGCAAAATATAGAATTATAAAATGTACAACGTACCCCAAATTACTTCGGGAAATACATATTTCTTGCTCAGGAAAATGGTTTCGGCAACTTGGTTAAGATGCCTCTTACACGTGTTCTGGGGTATTACTCTGAAATAGAATAAAACCATGACTTTGTATTCAGGTTACAAGGATTCCGGGCTTTCCGTATGAAAAAAGGTAGAGTTTTCTTACTGTTTAAGTCCAAAAGATCCTTAAATACCTTGTCCGTCTTTTAAGTTAGAATTATGATTCTATTATTTCCTGACTGTCTGAAATGTCTTCTTAACAAGTTGGAATAGTAGTGCCATAGACCCCGGATATGTTAGATTATAAGCAACTTTCGGCCCACGTACCCACGTTGCTACTATATTACAAGGCTCCAATCAGAAATGATGTATTTTTCCACTTCTCAGTCGATCCAACCACGAGCAAGGTTTGACGTCGGTAGGAGTCTTGGTTTATTACCACCACCCTCATGTTATAGAATATTCTTCATGATACTCAAGCTATATGTATGTATGTATATATATATATATATATATATATATATATATATATATATATATATATATATATGTATATATATATATATATATATATATATACATATATATATATATATATATATATATATATATATATATATATATATATATGCTGTACATGTCATCCATAATCCTTTCCCGGTTTCATTATTATGTCTACCTCTCCCTCCTTTATATAGTTATCATCACTAATTCCTCCAAGATATTGTTATATCTCCCATGTTTTACAAACACGAAGATAAATCTGCCTGAAGGATTACATCACTGTCCGTTTTTAAATGTTTTACCAAGATGTGTCATCTTTATGATGAATATTGCCGCTTTTTGGGGCAGGACTTGTTTGCTGCTAGCAAATTATCAAAACACCATCTGGTATTTTGCAGCTGCAGTCCGCATATACAATGTTGGTTAGATATCTTTCTAGAGTCGGAAACAACAAAAACCGTGGTCTCGTGATCCAGGTGGTAAATACTCTCCTACACTAATCCGAGCGCCTTACTGTCTAGTTGGAAGTGTGTTACATAACCGTACACAAACATACTGGCTTTCGTATCTCTTGATTCTTTCTAGGGCTGTTTTCTAATTTTGACAACTCAAAAACGCTATCTTCTTAAAGTATAGCCATCCATTATGGACTTTTGTTATTTATGAATATGAACATTAAAAAAAAATTATTTCCAAACAAAAACAATAAAAACATACTGGTATGGCCATTTTTGTTTGGGCCAAACCCACCTTTTTGCTTGGGACTGAAAGAGTTAAACACACACAAGGGAGCCATGTTATATGTTGTACCAGTCGGTACTCACTGAAATCTAGGAATATACGTATAAAGAAATTTTTGAGTCTAAGGTGTGATCAGTGCAAACATCACCAACGTGGAAGTCATGAGAAGAACCAGACTAGTGCCATTAGAACAATAAATGAGAATGTATAAGATACACACTGATGAAACAAAAAAGAGAAAAAGGGAGACAAACACATGGAGATGAGAACTGGAGACAGAATTGAAAAAGGTAAGGGAGATATAAAAATATCTGGCACAGGAAGGATAACTTGGCATTTGTTTGTTGAAGACCTAGGTTCCGTAGGGAGCTACAAGGCGGTGATAATCAGCGCATGACATATTAAAAGAAAAGAATGGTCGTAGAGACTACTACAAGAGTGATCGCTCAATAAAGGCGTTCATTTTATAAGCGCCCCTTTAAGCATGGGGGTTTATTTAACAGAACTAACGCTTCAGTGAGCGTCCAACTGACAAAGTGGTTAGAGCGCTGGTCTGTCGCGGCAAAGGTGCCGGGTTGGAATCACGGTACTGACACACTCCAGTCTACCCAACTGTAAATTGGTACCTGACTCTGCTCCTTGAGTTAGGGAAGGAAAAGGCAGCGAGGAAGGGAACTGGTCACCCACACCTCTCGATGCTGGACCTAGTATGGTGAAGTCTCTAACACATCACTCCACTACGGCTGTATCTTCTATGGGACTACCTTTACCGTTTTAACATTTCAGTAAAAGCTAGATAAAACCGGCCAGGTATAAAGACAGGCTTATGTTATAGTCACAGATTGTCTAGGTTAGAAAGGCATATTTACTAATTCCGCACATTCAAAGAATGGAAAATTTGTGTAGTCAAGATATATATCTATATAATTTTTAGTTCGCATTTCTACCATTAACCATGTGCACGGATCTGTTGGTTACATCAGGACGCTTTTTATATAATGTGGTATATACCCTGACTGTATACTTGTAGAAATGGCTCAATGCCTTCAGCATATGGTGTTTCCGGCATATCCTTGGTATTTGATGGAAGGACAACGTGATCAATGACGCTTGTCCTTCAAATCATGTGTACTCTGTTTAGACAGCGCAGATAACGCTGTCTCTGCTATTTGGCGTATAGAAGATTGTCGCATTCCCAAAAACATTTTTTTTAATGGAAAACTGGCATATGGTTAAAGAATTTCCGGGCCACCGCAGCTGAGATTCAAAGATGTGTACAAGAGAGACACGAAAGCACTGAACATAACTCCAGCATCCTGGCACGACAAAGCTGCCGACCGCACCAAGTGGCGATGCCTCAGATTAGGTGACAAGAAATTCTGACAACAAACAGAAGAGGAAATAGCATGCGGTAAGAAAGACCAGTAAAAGCAGAGCTGATGGCTATCACTTGAAGGGCGCATCGTACCTATAGTCAATCATGATTGGTGGAGACTTCTAATTATATTTTATGTATATCTTCTTCTTCCTCGTTCACCCTGAAAAGGACGGTGGTTGCGTTGTGTCTGTTTACGCCTAAGCTGTGATATCTGCAATGTATATAGTTATGTCGATTTTCTACATCAATTCTGTCTATCGTCGCAACCATCTTTATTCTATCTCTTCCGGTGTAGCATAATCCTTCAGGCATTATGTGTGAAGCCCTCCAGTTTTCGTGCCAATGCCCAGATCACCTTCTTGTCTTTGTGTGTGTGTCTTTTTCACTTAACATATATTGGTTTCATCATTGCTGGTAATGTTCATAGCAATAAATGTGTGCACTGTGAAATTTGTCGCTATTTATAGCTTCATTGTGGTGCTATTTTAATCAAACATCTGGCGGACACACACAAACGAAATACTTTCATTGTGAGATAGTCTCGCCTCGAGAAGTGTACCACGCCCGTTTAGCGAACGCCCCCTAGCGGGGATGTAATGACGTTGATCGTCGCCCTTACTGACGTGTGCCAGTTCTATAATGACGTAATATGAGTTATGCAAAAGATATAATTTGTGTTTTCGTTAAATGTCATGATCTGGTCGTCTTGTGATGCCTTCACTTCAACAAAGCTAAATTTTTTCACAAAATCCTGTCACAGAATGCTCCAACATATCTGTGGCCAATGTTCAAATACAGTGAAAGACGCAGTCAACGCCTTAACAAAATACAAGTGCCCAAGCCTAGGCTTGACTTATTCAAGAAAAGCTTAGCTTACTCTGCTGCTCATCTCTGGAACTATCTTCCACATTATCTGAAAGATAACAACCTCAGACCCTATTCATACAATCGTAAACTTTTCGATTACTTTATGAGTTCTGATTATCTGCCCCCCTAATGTGATTATTTTTCCGAACAAATGATATAATATCGAATGTAGGTTTAATGATGATGATAGTGTTTTTCAACATATTTTGTTTCATGGTGATACTTAGTTTGTATTTTTCAACATACTTTATTTCATGTTTATAATTAGATACTGTGAATGTGAGTATGCTAGTATTTTACGTTTATAACGTTGAATTCCTTGAATTGATGGGTAAAATGTATGTGAGAATATATGAAATCAGTATAAAAGACGAGAGAAAGGAAGGGCAGAATGTCAGACGGGCCTGCGTGCCCAATTCTCAACCCTTTGAAAATAAAGTTCGTTCGTTCGTTCGTTCACTCGTGACTTCTTGTGACATACACGGCTGGTCTGGGCGTGAAAGGTATCCTATGTGAGCTATCAGCTCCAACATGTCTGCTCGTCTGCGTTCAAAAAATATACCAGGTTTTAGACACTAGAAACATCATTATGGTCAGCGTTGTCTGTGAAAGATTTATAACTTTGTCTGTAACATTTTTATAGCTTTATCTGTGACATATTTAGAGCTTTATATGTGATGTTTATAACTTTATCTGTGACACACACATGGAGAAGAAACCTATTTACAGATATGAAAGGGTTAAAGAAGACGTAAAAATATCTCCAACGAATGGCACAAAAAAAATGGCGGGCAGTTTATTTTGTGAAGGCCAGTGCTGCGCTCGTTGCTGAATAATAGTGATGATTATTCCTTTAACCAGTCTGTTTAATATGCAGCTTATACTTCTGTCCATTATTCCCTTAAACAGTCAGTTTAACATGCAGCTTATACCTTCTGTCCATTATTCCGTTAACCAGTCAGTTTAATATGCAGCTTATACCTTATGTCCATTATTCCCTTAACCAGTCACTTTCACAGGTAGTTCATACCTTCTGTCTATTATTGCCAGCCAGTCAGTTTAACATGTAGTTCATACCTTCTGTCTATTATTCCCTTAACCAGTAACTTTAACATGTAGTTCATACCTTGTGTCTATGATTCCCTTAACCAGTCACTTTAACATGTAGTTCATACCTTCTGTCTATTATTCCCTTAACCAGTCACTTTAACATGTAGTTCAAACCTTCAGTCTATTATTGCCGTAACCAGTCAGTTTAACATGTAGTTCATATCTTCTGTCTATTATTCCCTTAACCAGTAACTTTAACATGTTGTTCATACCATCTGTCCATACAGGGACTTATTACAGCTCTACTTCCAAAACAAAACAAAGACGTATTTGTTTATTCGTGTTTGCAAGTCCTTTGTGTACAGTAAGATGGTACACATGCACCTGTGTCGGAATGATTGGGTCGATCTCTTCTCCTCTCCAGCAGTAGTCAGTTACATTTGTTGTGAGTACTGATTACGTGAAATTTTCAGTGGTCGGCAATGTTTCTTTCTCTGCTGTCAAGCAGATATTAGCGATTTTCTAATCACTCCTTTCAGTAATAATTCGTCTTATCTGTTTACCTGACCATCCCTGCTGAAAGAGTAGACAGGTGATGCAATACTGACCGACAATCATGTTGGTAAAATTCTCGTGTACCAAACATTGGCCGCGCCGGATTAGCACGACGTATGCCTGGCCAGTTTATTTAGCGCTGCTATGGCGATTGGGATTCCCTAATTACTGTCGTGAAGAGTCATAGCCCAGATGGTTACACGAGGGTCGGTGTTTGCAAAAGGAAGGGGAGATAAATTATCCGTCTGCGGACATATTATAGACATGCACCTGGATGACGGAATGAGGTAATAGCATCCGCATAGACTTATTACGAAGATATTATTTGAGATAACAGTAAGACGTTATTTGTAATCAAGGAAGAGAATATTCGGAGGTTTCATGTCCATATTTGCGAGACGTGACCTTTACAGTAAATGAGGAAATTTTTTTGAATAGACGCTATCAAACTGTAGCGTAAGGGTTTTTCGATGTGTGATGATAGTGTTGGAGAAGAAATAGGATACTACTCTCCAGAATGTGTGAGGTCCCAGTGACAGAGAAGTACACTGGTATCACTCGATAGTCACGGCTGTGAAAGTATCTGGAACTGAACAGAACAGTCAGACCTTACTGCGCCACCCTGCTGTGTGACCCCCAAGTGATAATAATTCAACAAAACTCAACTTCCACTTTAGTAATTGGATAATGCTGTTGAATACAATTAATATATCCTCTTTATTTACTTCTATCTAATTTTGTAATGAATGGTGAGTGTTTGAAGATGGTGTTCAATGGATAAGTATATTTACAGCTGATGATTGTACATTTATGTATATCACGTAATAAAATATAAGTTTGGATTTTCCAATTGAATTACACAAAGAAAAATGTCTTCCACACAAGTTTTGGCACTAGTCTTCAACTATCCTGGACTTTAGTAACGTTTATCATCATAGGCTATCGTTCTTGACTGCTCAGAGAATCACCGGAATGAGTTTTACTATACTCATCTTTTGCTAAACAATGTCCTTTCACTGGTGTGACACACCACACTGTTGCTGACAGTCTGTTCTAGCCCACCCAATGACTGAGTGGGACTAAGGTCTGGTAAAAATTCAATCCCTGTGCTCCTTGAGAATATAGGCAGCGGGATTGACTGACTTCTGACTTCAGCTCAAGACTCGAATATGAACCTGGAACAAGGAGTAATATGTGGCTATTCTGTGGTATGGAGCACATATATCCCTTACTGTCCATGAGGCGAATTTGTCTCAGTGTATGCGTATTTGATGAATGATACATGGTTCAGTATAAGTTCAGGTATAGTATGATAGACAAGTGTTTACTTGTGGAACATGTCAAATAATAATATACATATATAAATCAAATAATATGATCACATGGGTATGATGCAACATTTGCCTTCCCCCTATACCTCCCAAGTCAGCGATGTTCTTGCTGGTAGGTTATAATATCCCAGACAAGGACTAGCAGGGTTATGTAGCCCTGACAAGAACTGGTTAGGTTATAAGGGTTGGTTTTAATCTTCAACCAGCATACATATTTGGCTTAATAGACTCAATGTTTCAACAAAACCTGAAATAAAATGATATTATTCACAACAAATAGCTTTAGTAAACCTTCATACCCTCTAGAATCGATATAAGCTCAGTGTAGGACTGGTTTGTGGTGAAGTATGCCTGCATTGCATCCAGTTAGGATAGTATTAGTTTGGCAGCTACTTTTCTCCTCAGTCTCTCACTCTGGCGGATTTCGTGTAAGTGTGTGTTTTCAAACCCAGCGCTGATCCTTTATATACTGTGAGCGCGAACGTATCGGAAAGCTTAATCCGCTGGGGACATCGGTTTTCTTATAAATCCATCCTTCTGAGTGACTGTGTGCATTTCTCCCACCAACTTTTCCTCCGTACCACTAAACACTGTCAACTATCCCGTTCTTATCCACCTACTTTTATTTTCCTATTTGGGAGCTATCATTTTATATGATTTTTTTATCGAAATCTGTTAAGGCATGTATTTATTAGGATTTTCTAAAGTCTATCGTTTCGATCGTACTAGATGTGAAGACTAAGCAAAACTTTAAATTTATTTAATACTACTTACGTCTTCGCATCTTCCTTCTGGATTTTCATTATTCAAAACATCCTCTCACAAATTCGAACATTTCCATCAGTATTATACACTGCATACTCTTGTAGCTTTTAACTTTCTTTCCTGAAAATGCAATTTTCAGATCGCCATGTTTTTTCTGCTCTCTGTCCTGCCCACACTTCCCCCTAACGTATCCGATAAGCGGTGCAAAGCTTGCCTGTATTGCGGTACCTTCAAAGCAAAAGAAAAAAAATATGCCACACCATGCCAAACCCCTAGTCTGCACTGCGTTTCATTTTGCCTTCCTAAACGAAGCATGTGTTGACAAATTATGCTACACAAACCACACATGATTGTAACTATTGGCTGGCATTCGAGATGTAGGAATAACCACATTTCTATTGGGGCCCGGTCTAATAGAAAACAACACGTGCCAGGAACGAAAGGGAGAATATAACCTGACACTTTAGTCAGTTTAGAACACTGTTAAAATTCACCTCGCTCCAAGAAGACAACCAGACCTTGCCAGAGTTAAGAATAGCAGCAGATTTCATTTACCAGATCGGACCTTGTTTGAGCATCTTGAGGACTTATAGCCCAGGAAAACTCTACCATTTTAACACGAAAAACCGGTATCTGAGGAAGCTGTAACACAAAGTCAAAGTGAGAACTTATTGCTAAAATAACAACACCACAGACCACGTGTAATAGACATCGTCAAGCTGACGTAAACTATTTCTCTGAGCCAGCAGTCTGTGAGCCTAAAGATTGGCGTAAGTTGTACATTTTAAATTCTATATTTTGCATTATTAACATGTGAACTACTAATATGTATATATTGACATGTGAATATTAATATGTGAAAATTGCTAGTGGATGCCCAAGTCCTTTGAGGCTGGCAACCTCAGCATATAGAGTGATAGTTTCATGAACCACCACTGCCAGGGATGGTGACTGCTTTGTTGCTAGTTTCTTACAGAGAACCAAATGCAGAGGTAGTCCCAAGGTTCATATGGAGCAGGCAGTGAATGGTGAAATGAAATGATGTCCATAATCTATATCATTAACATTTCAACCAGTGTAGATGTAAATGTAAACATATTCAATTTATATTTTTAACATTTTCAAACATGGTAATGGGAAAAATATTCAATGTGTGTTATTAACCTTTTCAACCAATGTAAATGTAAATATAAATCTATTCAACCTAAATGTAATGAATGTTTTTCCGCTCAATGGGATTAATATTAATTCTTAAAGAGGGTAAAAGTTCTGAGGTAAAATTGAAAGAGGGAAGCACATAAGTACGTGTCGGGAAACTCAATACTCAGAGGGTATTTGTTTCTGGCTCTCGAACAAGTGAGGGTATAAGTGGCCTGAAGTCGACGCTGGACACCATCATCAAACGGGTCTTAGAGACGCGGGACCAGCTTGGTAGTTACTCTATTACACTTCTTGGAATGTGCTACAACTTTAAAACTTGACCAGTGACGAGTGTGAATCAGGCATCCATCTACAAAAAACCAAACATCAGCTGGAGCAGAACAGACAAATTCATTGACAGCTAAGTAGAAACATAAAAGCTGCCAATTGAACTATTCAGATTTTAACTCATTAACATCACTCGATGATGAATATTGTTTGTTAAAGAATTATTCATTTTTATAACTGTTAAAACATAATTGATTATTAAATTTGTTACGTGTATAAAGACAAATATGAAGTTGATTTAATCATTTTGAATGTAATACAACCATATGTCTCAGATACTTTCTTAAATACACTTTAAACAGAGCTATACAATAATAAGAGGAATTTCGCTGAATTAACTCAGCGGGGGGCTTGAACGAGCTAACGAATTATAAGATAACACTATCATTCACACAAATTGACGGCAGATACTAGAGTTAACATTTGCTCAGCGTCATGCAGCATTGTTCTTGCTTTCTGAATATCTTGTGATATTACCTTGAGGTAGAAGCATCATTATCCTTCTACTTACGACTCTGCCAAGAGTAATCTTGTGCGAAGGTAGACACCTTTGAAGACCCACATTAGTTACTCCTGAGTTTTGCCACTGTTGGACCACTACTGCAGAGCTAAGGGGAGGCAACCCGTGACAGCGCCCCATGGAAAGTTGGATCCATTTTAGTTTTTAGACTACAAAAATCAGGTCACCAACGGAAACCCGTCATGAGTATCTTTTAGTTTCAGCCTTTCCTTTCTTGTGCAAGAGTTCACTTCCTGTGTTTATGTCCTTTGACAAGTGTGTTTTAACGTTGTTTCAAAAGAGGGGTTCAATTACCTCACATTGAAAAACGATTCTTGAAAAATCTCCTTTCTTTTTGTATTGTTTTTTAAAATTAACTTGAATATAATTAAAACCTTGTTTACGATGTGCACATAATTTGCATATCAAATGATTTATCGGGAAAGGTTGGCTGTGTTCTATTTTCTTACCATTGTTACCAACTTTAAAAGTATGGGGTGCAATTGTCCCACCTTACCCTCTGTTTTTTTTTTTTTTTTTTTTTGCATTCGCTGATGAAATCTGTTGATAGCAATGTTCGACTTACTTTACTAAGCCGTATACTCCACCCGTGCACTCTGTAGCTGTTTAACAAGTATTAACTGTGTGACTATTGTATGGGTCTGAATCATGGAGAAAAACAAAAGCAGCAACCGAAAAGCTACAGACTTTCTTAGATAGGTGGTTGCGTAGAATAGAAGGATGGAAGTAGTATGACAAGATCACTAATGTGGAACTGATGACACGAACCAGACAAGTGCCCGTGGAACAGCAGATGAGAAGAAAACGCTGGAGATGGATAGGACACACACTCAGGAAACCTCTTGATAGCATTACACGACAATCCTTTTTCTGGAATCCCCAGGGTAAGTGAAACATAGGATGACCAAAAACACATGGAGAAGAGAACTGGAGACCGTGAAGTGAAAATGATGAGGAAAGTGAAAAAGAAGTGAGGTGATTAACACAACAGGAGGACTTGTCACGTGTTTGTTGAAAGCCTATGTCATGTGACAGGAGGACTTGGCATGTGTTTGTTGAAGGCCTATGTCACGTGGCAGGAGGACTTGGCATGTGTTTGTTGAAAGCAAATGCTCATTGGGCAGCTATAGGTTATTGACCGATTGATTATCTAGAATTACTTTTTACTTCACAAACGTCATTTAAGGAGTACGTGTAGTCGCTGAACATGGGAGCTGGTGGTGATGGCGTGGTATGAAGCTGTAGCTATCATTCGCCAACTAGAAATCACCGCTACAAGATGACATGAATGCTTGCGTGCAAGCTTCCTGGAAGGGACTTGCTGCATTTGTCGTCCCGTGCTCCATAAGGGGCTAAAAGTGTTATGAATGAATGAATCATTGGCCGCGTCCCCTGGCAGAGAGGCACTTCATTCATTCCTTTTCCGTGTTACTCTCCATAGCAGATAGCCCCCCTCCCCCTCCCCCCCCTCGCCCAATTCTTAACCATTCGAAAATAAAGTTCGTTGGTTGGTTCGTTCGTTTGTTCGTTCGAGGGAAGCCTACATTGTAACATTCATGTGCTGTTTCAGCAGTGGTTCCTGTAACAATGAGTTAAATATCATGAGATTTTTAACCACATGTACAATCTCATATTATTCGCCGCTTACGACATGTCTGAAGTAGCAGTTGGTATATTGTTTTGTTGTCTGCTCACCTACCCCGGTGTACGACAGAGGCAATAGGTCCATGACGGAAACAAATTGCCCATTTTCAAATAAGTCATGAATGTTTTACCCTAGACTCAAACTACCACTTTCTCTTTCTTCTTCATCCATCTTTTCTTTCTCCACCAACATTCCTTCTGTCTATTCCTATTACTCTTATGTTACTCTCAGGTTCATGACAATTTACGCGACTCGCGGAGATCAAGCCCCTATGAGAGTAACTGGCGTCAGCTCGCCGCGTGCTGTTAGCGCTGAGTAGATTGTTAACTTCCCTCAGCGCATGTTGTCCCTCCTCTCCAACGTTGACAGCATCGGAGAACCTGCTTCGTCGCTAATGACAAACAATTCCCGAACTGGCACGACACTCCTTGAGTTCCCTTTATAACAATTTTTCTTCTTTCTACAGTTTTTCTCTCTCTAGTCCTTACTGGCACAGAAGTCAAAGTATCAGGCATAACCGGCCGGCGCCAACGAATTAATTTAGTTCAAATGCGGGCAAAATAGAAAAACTAGGAGAAGGGGGAGAGACCAGATACTGGCATTATTGTGGTTCAGGGAGGGGGTGGGAAGAATCAAGAAGTCAAATATGCAACAGAGCATATCTAGACCAGCATCTAATAGCGACAAGCCCATACCAAACTCTGGGTGCTCATGTGATCATGGGGCGCTAACTGCGTTATCTGTTTGCGTACACCCCACTCACTTTCCCCACGTTCGTGTTGGGCCGACGGTGTCGTGTTTACACGGACGATTATCGCTGTTTGAGAGCTATCAAAACGAACTGCAGACACAACGAGAGCATAGCTGCCCGAGAGACACAGTATACGACCAATACTGTTGTTCCCGGATTAGAACTCCATGTCAGAATCAGCTCTTGTAGACTCTAGCCCCGGCAGACACAGGTTTGCTAGTAATTGACCTGAGTGACAAACTGAAGTACCTGGGGCGGTCGCCTAAGGTCGAATTTCTGTAACACTATATTCTAGTCTTCAAGCGGCCTGTCAGAGAGAGAGAGGATCTGGCATTAGTCCAGGTAGTCTGGCTCTGCGATCATTGACTATTAGACGGTCGGTAAACAATAATAACAACAATGGATTGATTGATGCCTTATAGAAAGTGTTGTCTACGTACTCTGTTTGAATGTCTGAAACCAGGCACACAATTAGGTCTGTATAAGACCTTTTAAGGTTTCACATCCTTTTGTTTATACGAAAGATAACAAAACTAATGTTTACAAAATACTTGTTCTTCAAGTACCCCGCCTAGTGGCGAAGGTATCTTGTCTCTCAACAACGTCCTTACTCCAGTACAGTTTATCAATTCTGTAATTGGGATCAGAATCGACATCATCACACTCCGGGCAAACCTATATGTGCTCAGTCTCCCACAGCAAATATCGAAGGGGTATGAATGTTAACTGTAACTGTAGCGCGCTGGTTGTATATACACCGGATGCATCCTGCTATACGTTCATCCCTGCTATACGTTCATCCCTGCTATACGTTCATCCCTGCTATACGTTCATCCCTGCTAGCCTTACATTTGATGCTACATTCCAGCAATCTTAGCTTTGTTGATTCGTAGGTTACAGTGTCGTTCTCTAGTAGGCGATCGTTTATTGTTCTTAGTATCTCTAATTTCTCTCCCTTATCCAGATCAATTCTATTGATGAAGTATATCGAGTACAGTACACCCTGTGAACAGTCATGAATCGAAACAACTACAAAATACACAGCTTTTAAAAAAAACGAACAGTGTTCGACGAATCTGGATTTTTCTTCTCTTTTTTTGTCTATCACTGTGAAAATGCAACAAGGAAGAAAAAAATAAAGTTGAAGATATTGAAGAGCTTATGCATGAAACATCAAAACGAAGAACGTGTGCACAATTATAATAATAAATGATTCAGTCAACTGAACAAGAACGGGAAACAATTATTTATAAAATAAAAAAACAAACATTCTTGATTTGCTGGATTTTATGTTTTAGTTGTTGAAGTCTCTAATGGTTGTCTGTCTCAGTGTCACAGTTTATGTTTGTTTTTTTTTTAGATTGCTAGTGATTGTATCGTGACACAATCTAGCTTTTTTAAGATCTCTACTGTCACACTCTAGTTTTTTTTTTTTTTAAGATCTCTAGTGATTGTATCATTGTCATACTCTAGTTTTTATTTAAATCACTAGTGAATATCTCTGTGCTATACTCTAGTTTTGTCACCTCTGTAGTAATTGTATCATTATTATATTCTGACTTGTAAAAGTCTCTAGTGATTGTCTCACTGTTATACTGTAGTTTAATCACATTTCTAGTCATTGTCGAATTGATGCACCTTGATTTGCTCAGTTTATATGAATACTGTTCTTGTTATGTTTCTTTTTCAAGGAGTGGGGTGTAATTATTATTTGTTTATTTATTATTTTGTTTGTTAATTTTTAAAAAAAATGTTCACTTACGATCTTTCTCTGCTATTTTTAAAACACAACAGTCTCTAGCTGTTTGCATCATCTTTATGTCTTTGTATATTTTTTAAACGTCACAGAACCATAATTTTAACTTTATTGCAGCTTTGATATTAAAGAATTAAAGTTTTGGCGTAGCCACTTACAAATATTGCTGTATAAACATTTCTAGAGTAAAAAATGTGACGTAAGACTGAAATTATAAATTTTTGAAGCAAGAAGAAGTTCCGTGTGTAATATCATACCTTAAAATGCGACCCTTTACGCCAACGATTATAAGGAAATAAAGTTTCTTCTTCTTCTTCTTCCTCTTTCGTCCTGAAAAGGACGTTGGTTGCGTTGTGTCCGTTTACAGCGAAACTGCGATATCTGCACCTTTCGGCCGACACATCCGACTTCAGCACGGCATTTTTGGGACCGGGTTTGCCTTCCCACTTCGATCCCTACTCTCTCATCCAGACTGCAGTGATGCAGCCTGTTTCCAGGACCACCACTTGGAGGTGGAGTAGGGTCTTGGTCAGCTCTGGTTCGCTGACCCTGACGCAAGCAGTCTAGCTATGGGTCGCTGACTGCATTCTCTATTGCTGCATCTTTGGGTCCCGGAAATAAAGTTTGATAGCGCCAAAATGACCAAGCGTTCTGTGTGTCTCGTGAACCTTATATATATGTATGTGTGTGCATGTGAAGAGGACATAGTCCAGCTTAAAGACATACATTCCCCGTGCAGTTCCGTGGGGGGGGGGGGGGGGACTTATAAGGCCATGAAACAATGGGACTATTGCACATTCAGGCGTGTCGTACAAGGCGACAAATATGAGGTGCATGAGGTTGGGAACCTCATCATGTAAAACAAATTACAACAGAAATCACCGTTACAAGAACAAGTAAATGTTTTATGTAAGCTTCTTGCAAGGGGACAGCTGCAGTGGTGATCACATGCTCCGTTGGGAGCGACAAGGAACATGATGATGATGATATAGATATATATACTCGTATATTGAGAGTATATTATGAGAGTTATCTACCCTTCCAAGATGGAGGTAAAATTCTTTTCTCACCTTAGACGCCGAAAGAAAAACATCAGGAATGTGTATATTTCGATGGATTGTACCATGTTATGTTAAATTATAGAATAAAAGATACATCAGAGTATCTAGTGGTGTAGATATTTTCCTATAACTGACCTCGAAACCCTCGAATCGGTCGGTTGGATGGGAGGGTTGATCAGTGAGTTAACAATTCACTATCGTAAAACAAGCTATTGTTACCGAAACAGAACCAGGCTCGACAGTAATAAGAGAAGGAAGAACGTTGGGCCTAAATAATGTGCAAGAGCTAAGAGGAGTGGCGTCACAACGAACAACCTGTAGAGCACTGGTTTCTGCCTTATGCGCCGTGTTTGGTGCTTAAAGAATTTATTATTATTATATAGTACAACACAACGCAGACTATTTAAAAAACAAAAACACAAGCATATAATATTACACCAACAAAAACTTATTTTTACACCGAAAGCCAAAAGATTATCGCAGTGTATTATATTTTTTCATTCCATATCACATTACTCGAAAATTGAAAGCGTGAAGTTAGGTTTTTGGTTTTTAATAAAGGGACAGTCCTGAATCAGCGACACAGTTTTTCTACCCAATAAAAACAACCCATTCAGCAGTTTGAATTTCCACTTCACTCAAGAAAAGTTGTGCTATTATAGCCCTGTCTCAGCCTGGCCACAACCAGGGTTAAGTTCCATGATGTGTGTCAGTAGGAGACCCAGTTTTCGGGAAAATGGCTGAAGTAGAGCGTGTACTGTTTTCGAGTGGCTAAACGAGTAGAGCTATTGCCTTTCGGTGCAAAGTTATCGGGTTTCTGGGACCAACCTGGTAACGACACACTTCAGTCTGCCCAGTTGTAAATGGGTAACAGAGTCTGCTGTTGAGTTAGGAACGGCAAATGCAGCGAGGAAGGGAAACAACAGAAAGAGGAATATATATTTTTAAAAATCCCGCGCTATGAAGTAAATTGAGAAGAAATGCTACATTTGGCGTTCCCGTAGATTGATATTCTTAAATTATATGTAACAGTTTTGATTTCCATCTCCATCCTGTTACACTCAGGCTGATACTTAAAAGTTGCACCTGATTCGCACTCCAGATTCAAAGAATGACTGCATTTTACGTTGTGTGAAAGCGTGACTTGTGTTATTTCACTGGCTGCTTAACTTAACCATATCCGGCTCTGATAACCTGTTGAGACGTAATGGTTTCACGCTTGGAGTGGCCTCCTCAAAAGGCGAACAGTTTTTGCGTGAACTATAAACCCCAGCTCCAAGGGTGAAACTGTGGGCATCATTCTTCAAGGTTTTTATTCGATGAATGTTTATTCTTGCCTGGGAACTTTTGATACGCCCAGGAAGAGAAATAACTGGCAGAATAGATGAATAACACGTGGTACCATTTTCCTGAAACAGTTGTCCATGGACTACACTACCCCACTCACCCCTCCCCCCAGGAAGGTCCAATAGCTGAAAAAGGTTCAAAGAGGGCTTCAGAGACCCCCTGGAACTATCTTTACCTTGACCAGAATCATCACCAAGAGCTCAGTAATGGTGGATCACAGACAAGACAAGACAAAACCTTTACCAGGAGATTTTGCAATTTTTAATTTTCTTTTTTAACACAGAGGTCTTGCTTTTTTTAAATAGCCGAGAAATACAAACTTTTGACATAGCATGTAGTAAAATGTCCAAGCAAATTTCAGTTTCAAATATAGGTGAGACAACCTGGTGAGAGAACAACGTGCAGGTGAAAGATGACGGCGTGAAACAGGTAGATCGTGTTTTGGAAGCTGTATGTATCGTAAAAAAGGTTGAATGGCGGAGATGATGTATAGGTTGCATACGTGGGCCGATTTTCGAGTTTTGGTAGTGGTTGTGCTCCACCAATGGAGACAATTGAAAATAGTTATGTCCCATATATCAGAGACGGACTGAGCTTTGGGCATTTTAGGGCGCTGCCGTAGGGCACACAGCTGCGATTTAGACATTTAGAACAAGCAATCAATGTGGAATACAAAATCAAGGGCCTATTATCCTTGTTTTTTAGCCCAGGGGAACCAAGTACTGTCAGCTCGCCCCTCGCATGTGGTGGTGGTGGTGGTGGTGGTGGGGGGGTGCTCTTAAAGTATTTGGCACCTTGGGGTGAATCCTAACTTTGGTACTCCACCCCATAAAGAAACACGCTTGGAACTGCATTTTAACATTAAGTACTATAATAATAGTGTCCGATGGCACCCCTTCCAGGCTGTCATCCGGGGTAGACCGCTACCTCACAGCCCCCTTAATACGCCACGGCCTGGCATTTACTTACATTCATAACATTACTATAAAAGACCATTATATTTATAATAATTCTATAACATAATTATGTTTATAATAGTTCTATAACATAAATATGTTTATAATAACTCTATAACATAATTATGTTTATAATAGTTATATAACATAATTATGTTTATAAAAGTTCTATAACATAATTATGTTTATAATAGTTCTATAACATAATTATGTTTATAATAGTTCTATAACATAATTATGTTTATAATAGTTCTATAACATAATTTATAATAGTTCTATAACATAATTATGTTTATAATAGTTCTATAACATAATTATGTTTATAATAACTCTATAACATAATTATGTTTATAATAGTTCTAAAACATAATGTATATAATTTATAATAGTTCTATAACATAATTATGTTTACAATAGTTCTATAACATAATTATGTTTATAATAGTTTTATAACATAATTATGTTTATGATAGTTCTATAACATAATTATGTTTATAATAACTATAACATAATTATGTTTATAATAGTTCTATAACATAATTTATAATAGTTCTATAACATAATTCTGTTTATAATAGTTCTATAACATAATTTATAATAGTTCTATAACATAATTATGTTTATAATAGTTCTATAACGTAATTATGTTTATAATAGTTCTATAACACAATTATGTTTATAATAGTTCTATAACATAATTTATAATAGTTCTATAACATAATTATGTTTATAATAGTTCTATAACATAATTTAATATAGTTCTATAACATAATTATGTTTATAATAGTTCTATTACATAATTATTTTTATAATAGTTCTATAACATAATTAGGTTTATAATAGTTCTATAACATAATTATGTTTATAATAGTTCTATAACATAAGTTATAATAGTTCTATAACATAATTATGTTTATAATAGTTCTATAACATAATTTACAATAGTTCTATAACATAATTATGTTTATAATAGTTCTATAACATAATTATGTTTATAATAGTTCTATAACATAATTTATAATAGTTCCATAACATAATTATGTTTATAACAGTTCTATAACATAATTTACAATAGTTCTATAACATAATTATGTTTATAATAGTTCTATAACATAATTATGTTTATAATAGTTCTATAACATAATTATGTTTATAATAGTTCTATAACATAATTATGTTTATAATAGTTCTATAACATAATTATGTTTATAATAGTTCTATAACATAATTATGTTTATAATAGTTCTATAACATAATTATGTTTATAATAGTTCTATAACATAATTATGTTTATAATAGTTCTTTAACATAATTATGTTTATAATAGTTCTATAACATAATTATGTTTATAATAGTTCTATAACATAATTATGTTTATAATAGTTATAAAAAGATAAAAGTAGTTCTATAGCAGACACTGCCGTAGGGAGTAAAGTGTTGGTGACTTCACCATACTAGGTCCAACTTTATGAGGTTAAGTGATCAGTTCCTTTTCTCTTTGCCTTCCTTTACTCAAGAGCATAGTCAGGTACCATTCCCAGCTGGGTAAACTAGACCGTCACTCTACCCGGAACCCGGTAACATTGTCGCGAGAGACTTAGCCAATAGGGCGCCAATAGTTCTCAAACATAATATTATATTTGCAACAGTTCTGTAACATATCCATATTGCTAATTGTCTTTGCGTTACGTCCTATAAGAGCAATGAAAAAAAAACTCGCCAGCTTTTCCGGAAAATCCAGAACAGGCAGCTAATGCGCCGTGTAAACTAAATTGAACACCCATTAAAAGAACGAGCATGCCTTGTGTCGTGCTTAGATAGGTTTTAAACTTATTTAAGGTCTCGCCTGAGTGTAGGAGATGGTGATAATACGTGAGAATTAAAGGTGTAAGAAATAGAGTTTCACGAGTGAATAGTTTAAGGAGAAGATCTGTCTCTGGACTGAATAGTTCTAGTCCAGCCTATCTATACGACTATAATTTAGTATAAGACAATCTTGCACCCCCTTATATTGAGAAATATAAGTTTACTAAACACATACGCACGCACACACACAGCTATGTGACAACAAGACACACAGACGGGAAAAACTATGGTTAAATGGGTATGGGTCTGACTAAAACACACAAAGTTAGTTCTTTTGTTGTTTATTATCACTAAACTTTACAACATCGAATATCTAAAAGAGAAAGATCAAATACATCAGAATTACATGCATAGAAAAATAACAGAGTACCTATGCCCTCCCCTCATTGAGAAGATAAGAACACACCAAGTCAATTCTTCTTTTTCTTCTGCGTTCGGTTTGTAGTCATGCTAAATCTGCAGGCCTGTCGCCAGGACGAAGTCCACAGTCTTTTCCAGGTCGGCGCGGCAGCCCCATAGCTTCTGCTGGAGCTCATCACCTTTTGGCCAGGTCACACGTCGCAATTTATCATGGGTTGGACAGTTCTGGAGAATGTGTTCTGGAGTCTGGATATCAGTTGCACATGGGCATTCATTCGTGTGGGATATCTTGAGGCGATAGAGATGTCCAAGTAATCTGCAGTGACCAGTTCTCAGGCGGAAAATTGTCGTCTGTTGGTGTCTGTTTAGGTGGTGGATTGGGTCATCTCTGCTGTATATATCCCCTTCCTCCTTCCACTGATTTTTGTACTTGTTGTGGATGATGGATTTTGCTTCCCGATAGGGCAATGGGTGGCTGTATGTGGCGAGAGGTTTTATTTGGCTGTAGGATCAGTATAGTACTGACAATTACAGAAATAGAATTTCTGCAGAAAATGGTGAAGTCCCAGTGTCTGAGAGAACTACTGGTATCACAAATTAGTTCCGGCTGTGAATGTTCTGATCTCGAAACAATAGTAGAGAGGAGACCGACATAAAGTGCCACCTCCGCTGTGTAACTAATTGTGATATTAATAGACAAGGAAACAGATTTTACTTAACACTGATAAAATTGACAAGTCGTTCAAATACAATTTCCTTATTTTTATTTAGTATATACACTATCTACTCTTGTGCTGAAGGGTGAATGTTGAAAAATGGAATGTAATGAATTTGTAAGTTTACATATGATTTACAAATATTTATATTTTATATATATATATAAATATTTTACACCAAGTTTTCCAATTATAGGAACAAAAAAATTTATATCAGCTGTGCTGTTAATTAATTATAATACATGGATCAGCTGTGCTGTTAATTAAGGATATAACACTTCTCAGCTATGCTATTAATTTTGTCTCTTGCTATGTTAATTCACGTTTTCTTCATTGACAGTTCTATGCTTACAATGCCGACAGAACTGGTACTAATGTGTACTCATCTCTCTTAAGTCTGTTCTTCTTTGTTTGGTTCACACCACCGGCAGAGTATCGTTCCTTTAGCCCACCCAAGACTGAGGGGGACCAAAGATGTAGAGTCTGGTCAACCTCTATGCTCCTGCGGAGTTCCAGGCAGCGGGATTGACTCGAACATACGACCTCAGGTTTTTAGGACACAATTAAACCTGTAACAAAGCAAAAATAGGGGCTAATTTCTGTCCTCAAGCCCACCTATTTCTAGTGTGAGTGAAATGAGCGTGTCTCCGATGTATGCATGTGGGATGAATGACAACATGGCTCAGTATGATTTAGCAATAGCGAGACAAGACAGGTGTCTACTTGCAAAACATTCTTTCTGATAAACTAATATGTGGTGAAGTGGGATGTTATAAATATTTATAGGGGACTTAGTGTACTGACTGAGATCAGCTGTGAAGGTATCTATATCTATTAAGAGTAGTGTATTATAGATAACCTTACTTGCTACCACATATCTCTATATCTCAGTCAGAATTATTCTGGAATAGTGTGATGCTACGTTATGTGTCTAGGGTATGTGTATGATGAAGTGTAAGTCACAACAACAGACAGATAAACAATTTAATTTAATCCACTACTCTTGACAACACTGTGACACTCACATACATATAACACTCTACAAAGATATCTTAAAAGAGTCACTGATAAACTTTCGAATAACAATATGTATTCATTACTGGCATGAATGAATATGTGTCCTGATTCAACTACAAGGGAACCAGGAATCACAATCAATTTAAATTACAAGTTATGTACAGAATGTATTTAATATGAATATTGTATTGACATATATTATTACAAATGTTCTATGTGTGTCAGTTGTGTAGTAGTAAAATGAGGTAATACTGGTTTTGTTTTGTTCAAGCTCTGTTGGTATTTGTCATCATGACTTCAATAGTTTGTCTTTAGGGACCAGTATTGGAGATGTTCACAGTTCCTGATTTTAAGACAAGTAAATTCCCCTCTTAATGTTAATTTTAAAAAAAGTCAGTTCAAGATGAGGGGACATAATGTTGAGCTCAGCTGGCCAATTCGCTTATCTGGCGTGATGGCGGCAGGAAAGGACTCCTCTGCTCGAATTCTCCTCTGGGCTCAGGAGACACCTCACTGATAGCTAAAAAGACCAAGGAGTATGCTGTCCGACTCTGGATTCAGCAAAGCTCTGACCAGGTGCTGCTCAGTACCATCAAGACCACTGTCCCACAATTCATACGAATAACACAGATACGTTGATTAGCAATGAATTCTGGCACAAACTGGCACAAATTTCCATCTGCCTATGTTCCAGGCTTTTATTGAGCAAAATATATGCTGGCTTCAACGTACTGATGCTTTATCAAGCTATTTTAAACAAGTGGTTTCGAACTAACGCTCCCAAGTGTGTATATCAGCGAGTCTGACCAATGAGCCCCGTTTCGACAAGTGTTTGAAAAAATGTTATCTTTTCCCGTCTCCCCTAACAACCAAGATAGTATTTATAGCCCGACCAATCGTGGTTAGGCTTTCATTTGTTGCGCTCCAATCAATTTGGAGTTTACATGGTAGGCTATTTCTGTAACGTAAATTTTTTTCAAACACGTTAAAAAAAAAATCTTATGAGCAGAAATGATTTTATGCTGTCAGGCACCCCCAATATTTTATTTTGGGTATAATTTATTAATTCCTGGACTATTTGCGTAACGTTTTACATATTATTTGTCAGCAAGCCCTAAGGAACCCAAAAATACTAATTTAAAGGAGCTACGTGGCTGCGTTCAAAATATGCAATTTCTTTTACCTCCTGTTTCGAAGATGTTCTGTCTGGGTACTGTTATGTTCTCAAACGTAAACCCATCTATTGTTATCTTTTCTAATAAGAGTCTGTTATGATTTATAAACCTAACTCTGGGAAAGGGTAGTGTATTTTATCACTGTCCGTCTGAAAAAAAATTAGTGCATGTAGACTTACACGCGTGATGGCAGCATTTGCGTATCGCGCGAAGCGTGTTTAGTGTTCGGCTTTCTGCCTCTCCCTTCTCGCTATCCTTTTGTCCATCTGTTCGTTCGTTTTGGTAACGTAATATAATTAATGTTAGGATTAATTTAGGTCATTACGCAGTACGTCTCAATGTTTTTCTTAGAAAGGCAGCACACGTTTCATTGAAGAAGGCGGGTAATAATACAGTAAGCTTTTATATCAACGTGAAAGCGTTACAATTTGCAGACGAAGCAGAAAACAAGGGGGATTTCGAGTACATTCCTTGTGACAGCACTGTCATTTTACCATTGCTCTTCTCTTTATTAATTTTATTTGTTAGGCTTCATATTTACCTAATAATTTATATATGTGGATTAGAATATTTCATGACACCTCCCCTCTTAAAACAGACATTATATGTCAGTCCTTTATTCTATATACACATAGAGAATTTATTATTATTTCTGGGGTTTACGGTGATTCTCATCACACGGATGGCGGCTTAAAAAATCCGCTCCCAGATTGGTTTTTCCAGATATATATTCAATGCTAAAATTATATGGAGCCAGAAGCAAAGACCATCGGAGTAACCTAGAGTTCTCATGCTTAGCCTGTGCTAAAAACGATAAAGGTTTGTGGTCAGTTTGCAACTTAAATGCCTTCCCATATAGATAAATATTGAATTTCTTTATTGCCCATATTACTGCAAGACATTCTTTTTCGCTAGTTGAGTAGTTGATTTCAGCTTAATTCAACTTTCTGCTAGCATATGCCACTGGGCTTAATTCCCCATCCAATGCATCTGATTTCTGTAGTAGAGTTGCACCTAACCCAATATTACTTGCATCCGTCCTTACTATGAATTCTTGACTTAAGTCAGGTAATTTCAAAATGGGTTTACTTGTGAGCTTTTCCTTCAATTCTTGGTAAGTCATTTCACATTGTGGTGTCCATGTAATGCGATCTGGATGTCCTTTACGTGTCAATTCCGTTAAAGGTGCACATAGGGAATTAAAGTTTTTGATATACTTCTGGTAGAAACCACATAATGAGACAAAGGATCTCACGTCCTTCTTGGTTTGTGGTCTCGGGGCTTTCTGTAGTTTCTCTAAATTCTTTGGGTCATGGTGTCATGTTTTTCCCTGATAAAACTGTGTGTCCCAAAAATTCCCCAATTCTTTACATCCAAACGCAACAATTTGGTTGGTTTGTTGGTTACCTGGCTGTTAAATTTGCCTCCCTAAGTCGATCAAACAGCATGTTCAGAGAGTCAATGTGTTCCTCAAATGTTTCTGTTGCTATAAGGATATCATCCATAAAATTTGTTATACAGGGATTATTCAGAGGATCCAATAATCTTCTCATCATTTTAGAGAAGACACTAGGCGCATTCTTCAATCCAAATGGCAATCTATTAAACTCATAGTGTCCTTCTGAGGTACTAAAAGCTAGGTATGGTCTAACCTCAGGCTTTATGGAATCTGATAGTATCCATTTACTCAGATTCCACTTTTTATGATAAATATTTAGCTTTATTTAGAGCCTGGCAAACAGCTGATTTTGTATCCGGCAAAACATGGATCCAACCTGTCCTCTCCTAATTTCAGCAATCATTCCTGCTAGCATATACCACTATCTTACATTGTGGTCCAGATTCGGCTTCTAAGAGAGTACCACCCATCCAATGAACAAATTATAATACTCACTGTCCGTTAAAACGGTTGGTCCTTTTTGATCATACTTTCGATCCGTCCTTCTATGGCACTTAACATACAACAGTCTAATTTCAAGAAGCAACCAGGTTTACTTTGTGTCATCGTCTTTTTCTTTCCAAATAAGTCTCTACACCATAAAAAACTGGATCTCCCATAAAATTGATGTTGGAACGTTTTATCAATCCGTAAATTGCCACAAATGGTTAATTCAAACCGTTAATATACTTCTGATTCAACCCAGAAATCATAATTCAGAATTGCTAATCTACGTCCTTCCTTTGGTTAATCTCGGGCTTTCTGTCAAAACGGCCTAAAGAATTATTTTAATAAGCGCCCTTTTTCACACTTTAATTCCTTACAAAATTTATCAGGGTCATGTTTACCCTGATAAAACTGTGTATCCCAAATCACTTAATCAATGAAACACATCCAAAGTAACATTCCATTCCCTGGTCTTAAATTCCATTCCCTTCTCGGAATCTTCCCCTAATCACAAATGTACACTTTAAGGACCTAAAAACCATGTTTCCCACACCATGTTCCTGTTGCTATAATGCCGATATCATTCATAAAACCATGTTATACTTATTATTCACTCAGGATCCAACTAAATTTTTCTCCCATAGAGGTCAAACACACATTTTACTTTCTTAAGCAAAAAACCAAATTGGGCAATCTGGATTAAACTCAAAAAGAAAGTCCATCCTGACGGTACTAAAATCTTGCCCCTAAATGCATTTTCAAACACCAATCTGATAGTACCTTACTCCAACCAACTTTTGGTTATTCACTGGCACTCTCCATGTCTGGCAAACAACGAATTATATCCGGCAATTCCACCGTCCTTCTGTAATCCGTGCATAAATCTCCTTAATCTATACAGAGTCGATGTTAAAAGCCAGAATCCTTCCTTAACCATACCCCACACCCGGAACTATACGAAGACCTCCCACTGTTGACGAAATAATTCCCTTCCTTCACACACCATCAACTACAAAAGCTTTTTTCCCTTAGCAAAAATTCCTGAATCAGTTTCATATCATATTCCAATAGGTTTGTATGCCCTGGTCGGTCTGTTAACACCTCTGCATGATTATTTAGAACCTGTTTGCACTCTCTCACCAATAAAATCTGAGTTTTTTTCGTTAAATGTGTACTGATTTTCACCTGTGCCGCTGTCTCACAGGGATGTAATGGATATTCAAATGAATGAAAGTGGTTCCCTTTTTCATCTCCATGGCGATGGACAAGGTCAACAAGTGTGTCTCTTCCTGATGTTCTCTTTCCAAATATTTCTTCAGGAGATTCACATGATAGATTTTTTTCTTTCCCCTTCTTATCTATCTTATAATTTGTTCTAGACACCTTCTCTAGAACTGTATATAGACCCTGCCATCCAATTTGTAACTTATTCTGACTCCCGGGCAAAAGAAGCAGTACCTTCTCTCCCACAGCCAAATTTCTGTCTTTCGCCTTCCTGTTATAATAGGCAGCATGTTTCTTCCTGGCTTGTTTCAAATTTTCATTGGCAAGTTTCCAGCCAGTTTTTAACCGAGTGGTCAGCTCATTCACATATTGGTATGAAGATGTAATGTTTTCCTCTGCCTTTTCATTAGTCCAAGTTCTTAACAAAGCTACATATGGACCTTTAATTGTGTGGACCTATTTGTCCATGCACCGGTATGGTCTCTTCCACTCGAAGCGTTATAGTGATGCTTTTTCCTCCCAGAATTATCATTCACAAAACGACCGCTACCAATTTTTCTTTTGGGGCTTTCTCCCCACTTAAAATTCTTGATGAGAGATTTCCTCTCTACATCCTCTTCCTCCAGTTTGTTTAAGTCCGATTGAGGGATTTCGGCTTATCCTGGGGTAAGACATCTTTTTGCACTCTCCGCATAGTGGCCATTGTAAAACAGTTAAGTGAAGCTTGTCCGTGAAAAGGGGCTTCCCATTCCATTTGGTCCACTTTATCAAATCTATTTTTCTTTTTTATTATCAGGCCTAATTTTGCCCCGTGGCGTGTCCAGGTCCTGATCCATGTTCCCACTTGTGGGTGTTCCCTCATGTGCTATGCTACACCTTTCTACAAAATTCTCAATGTCCCATCTTGCTTTGGGCCAATAATAATTGTGAGCCACCTTTTTGAATGATGGTACCTATCTTCTCATGGTCCCCATCTGGTTTCACATGTAGGCTCCTTATTAATTCTGTCCTGTATCTTTTTGGAAGAACCAGCTGTCCGTGACCATGGGATCTAAGCTCCAGTCCGGCCTCCTATATACATCAACTTGTTTTTTCATGTAAAAATCTCCCTTGCCTGGAGTTGTATGACAAGTTGACAATTTTCTGAAACAAGGCTTGAGTGTTTTATCCCCAGCCTGTGCCTTCCTCATCTCTTCTGGAGTGGTATCCAACATAATATCCTCCTCCTTCTTGAGGTCGACCTGACCTGAAGGGTTGCCATATACACAGGTTTCCTTCTGCAACGGTCAGTGTCATGATTGTCCATCTGACAATTTTTACACCACCTTTTACACCACACCTTTTTTTTCCTTGGTTTGAAAAGATTTTCTTTCATATTTATTATTTCCTTTCAAATCGAATTGTGGGAATTTATTTTTTTATTTTTCATTTGTCATACCGTGTGGCCTATCAAATTGGTGTGCTTTACCTTTATTTTGATCCCCCTAGGATCAAATTTATTAAAGTTCTGTGGTGCCCCCTAAAGTTTATCCACCTCACCTATTTTTTTTTTTAATTACCTTTTACCCCCAATCTCTGCTTTGAGCTGCTGCTTGATACCTTTTCCAGCAAACAACATTTATTTAGCAACTCAATATCTCATGCCCAGCCTCTCTCTGCAAACCTTGTTCCATGAGAAACTTTCTCAGGGATATCTGGAGCCATGGGGACTCTCTTAATTGCTCTATAAGGACCATTTTTTTTCCTTAAGATCTTTATCTTGGGTTTTTTCCCCAGAAGTCCTTTCTCTTCTTTTCCCCCCTCCATTTTCTCCAAGTATTTGTCCCCGTGATTTCTGTTCCCTCATCCGTGAGAGAGAACTGGTGATAGGTTTCACCTGACAGTAGTTTAGCATTCCTAAATTTTTTCCTATAAAATTCTGCATTCTTTTCATACCTTAACAAAAAGAGCCTGCTTTAGCATGTCATAATTTTCCTGATCACCTCTGCTCATTTTTGCAAAAACTTCATAAGCTGCCCCACGAAGTCCCTGAGAGATAAACTTTTAAAGCTCTCACCTTTTTTCTCTTCAATCTAAACCCATACGTGGGAATAGCTAATAGTTTCAGTGCCTATTACCTAATTTATATAGCTTCTCTTATCAATAAAATACATCGTCCTCTTCTCTTCAAACAAAATGATCTAAAATGAAAAATTTCATAGCTGAGGTTGAGGCTCCCTGAGTCCCAAACCGTACATAAACATCAATAGGCAAAGGCAAAGGGAGGAGGCATGGCAACCATTTTCAGGAGCATGGGCCCTTGAAAACTCAAACTCCAAAGTCGTAACTCCCCCCCCCGTTTTAGTCTATTCTGATTTCCCCTTTGTTTTCTTCCTCCTAATTTTTTTCCTCCCTTTCTCGCCTCCCTCCCTTTTGTCTTCCCTTTCTGCTCCTCTCCTTTTCTGCTTTTCCTCTTCTGCTTTTCTTTCTCTTTCTCTTTCTGCAGCTAATTTTTTTTCTTTAGTCTTCTCCTACAGCTTTTCTTCTGCACTAATCTTCTTCTTATCCCTGGCTTCTTTCTTTCTCTTCTCTTTTCCTCAGCCCTTTCTTGTTCAATGAATCTTTTCCTCTTTTTGCAGCAAGCTATTTTTGTCTTCTCTTGCAGCCTTTCTTTCTTCTTCTTCCCTTTGCAAAGAATTTAGTCCTCTTTAGAGCCTCCCCTCCTCCAGCCTTCAAAATCTGCAACCTTTCTTAATTTTCCTTTTCAGCCCTCTAACCTCTAACTTTCTTTTCCGGCCTTTTTCAAACCTTCTTTTCTTCCGCGTTCAAAAAATTTTGTTTTTGGTCACATTCCGTCCGTGTTGACATAGGCAAAAACCCATAAACTTTTGCCCATCTAATCCTAACTCTTTTGCAGTCTGAACCGCAGCAGATCGAAATTTGGCCAGGTCCGCCATTGTCTATCAGGTAGATTTTTATAATGTCTACCCAACAATTCAATTTCTAACTATATATATCTAATGGACAACACAGGCACCGTGAGCTCAACCTTATTTAATTCCACCCAAGGATACCTTTTAATTCTTATATTCCCTGAAGTGAATTACCCCCAATATTTTTAATAGTTAAAGATTCAAAATCCCAAGAGCGAGACCCCAATATATGTGGTGAAGTGGGATGTTATAAATATTTATAGGGGACTTAGTGTACTGACTGAGATCAGCTGTGAAGGTATCTATATCTATTAAGAGTAGTGTATTATAGATAACCTTACTTGCTACCACATATCTCTATATCTCAGTCAGAATTATTCTGGAATAGTGTGATGCTACGTTATGTGTCTAGGGTATGTGTATGATGAAGTGTAAGTCACAACAACAGACAGATAAACAATTTAATTTAATCCACTACTCTTGACAACACTGTGACACTCACATACATATAACACTCTACAAAGATATCTTAAAAGAGTCACTGATAAACTTTCGAATAACAATATGTATTCATTACTGGCATGAATGAATATGTGTCCTGATTCAACTACAAGGGAACCAGGAATCACAATCAATTTAAATTACAAGTTATGTACAGAATGTATTTAATATGAATATTGTATGACATATATTATTACAAATGTTCTATGTGTGTCAGTTGTGTAGTAGTAAAATGAGGTAATACTGGTTTTGTTTTGTTCAAGCTCTGTTGGTATTTGTCATCATGACTTCAATAGTTTGTCTTTAGGGACCAGTATTGGAGATGTTCACAGTTCCTGATTTTAAGACAAGTAAATTCCCCTCTTAATGTTAATTTTAAAAAGTCAGTTCAAGATGAGGGGACATAATGTTGAGCTCAGCTGGCCAATTCGCTTATCTGGCGTGATGGCGGCAGGAAAGGACTCCTCTGCTCGAATTCTCCTCTGGGCTCAGGAGACACCTCACTGATAGCTAAAAAGACCAAGGAGTATGCTGTCCGACTCTGGATTCAGCAAAGCTCTGACCAGGTGCTGCTCAGTACCATCAAGACCACTGTCCCACAATTCATACGAATAACACAGATACGTTGATTAGCAATGAATTCTGGCACAAACTGGCACAAATTTCCATCTGCCTATGTTCCAGGCTTTTATTGAGCAAAATATATGCTGGCTTCAACGTACTGATGCTTTATCAAGCTATTTTAAACAAGTGGTTTCGAACTAACGCTCCCAAGTGTGTATATCAGCGAGTCTGACCAATGAGCCCCGTTTCGACAAGTGTTTGAAAAAATGTTATCTTTTCCCGTCTCCCCTAACAACCAAGATAGTATTTATAGCCCGACCAATCGTGGTTAGGCTTTCATTTGTTGCGCTCCAATCAATTTGGAGTTTACATGGTAGGCTATTTCTGTAACGTAAATTTTTTTCAAACACGTTAAAAAAAAATCTTATGAGCAGAAATGATTTTATGCTGTCAGGCACCCCCAATATTTTATTTTGGGTATAATTTATTAATTCCTGGACTATTTGCGTAACGTTTTACATATTATTTGTCAGCAAGCCCTAAGGAACCCAAAAATACAAATTTAAAGGAGCTACGTGGCTGCGTTCAAAATATGCAATTTCTTTTACCTCCTGTTTCGAAGATGTTCTGTCTGGGTACTGTTATGTTCTCAACCGTAAACCCATCTAATGTTATCTTTTCTAATAAGAGTCTGTTATGATTTATAAACCTAACTCTGGGAAAGGGTAGTGTATTTTATCACTGTCCGTCTGAAAAAAAAATTAGTGCATGTAGACTTACACGCGTGATGGCAGCATTTGCGTATCGCGCGAAGCGTGTTTAGTGTTCGGCTTTCTGCCTCTCCCTTCTCGCTATCCTTTTGTCCATCTGTTCGTTCGTTTTGGTAACGTAATATAATTAATGTTAGGATTAATTTAGGTCATTACTCAGTACGTCTCAATGTTTTTCTTAGAAATGCAGCACACGTTTCATTGAAGAAAGCGGGTAATAATACAGTAAGCTTTTATATCAACGTGAAAGCGTTACAATTTGCAGACGAAGCAGAAAACAAGGGGGATTTCGAGTACATTCCTTGTGACAGCACTGTCATTTTACCATTGCTCTTCTCTTTATTAATTTTATTTGTTAGGCTTCATATTTACCTAATAATTTATATATGTGGATTAGAATATTTCATGACATAATACATGGATACATTCAATAATATAGATTCAATACATGAATACATTTAATACATGAATACATCCCATAATATAAATCAATACATGAATAAATCCAATAATATGTACACCTAGGTGTGATACAACAATGTCCTTCCCCCTATACTATACCACGCCCTCTATACTAGCTGGTAACATATATCCTAACAATATTGTTATGTTCTTATGATAGGAGTATATGCGACGAGGACTGTTTGGTGATATATCAGGTTGGAGTTATAGGAGACAATAGATTGGAGTTAGATGCGACAATAGATTGAGTCCTGACAAGGACTGTTTTGGTTATATTGCAGTTGGTCTTATCTGAGACAATAGATTGAGTTATAGGAGACAATAGATTGAGTCCTAACAAGGACTGTTTTGGTTATATTGCAGGTTATAGGAGACAATAGATTGAGTCCTAACAAGGACTGTTTTGGTTATATTTGCAGTTGGTTTTATCTGAGACAATAGACTGAAGTTATAGACTGACAATAGATTGAAGTATAGGAGACAATAGGGTGAAGTATGAGTCCTATTAGTCTTCGTCTATTCAATCATAATAGGAAATACAATCATTATACTTAATTTCTCCAAGATACAATCAGTAACCTGATAGGTAGTATAAATGACACACAACAAATACCAACGGTTATCGTGAATATATTTACCCTCCTAAGATTTTAAACTGGCCAGGTTTTGACGCGACTTAGCGAAGTAGGTTGCAGGTCGATGCCCTCAGGTAAGTTGTAAATCAAAGTGACAGCTTCTTCCTCTTCAGCTCTGGCGTCAAGTTCGGGATTGCGTGGTTAGCATAAAATCCGCTTGATTATATAGTCAGGTAACTACTTCAGGAAAGCTTTCGGTTGGTTCCTGGCGGAGCAAAATGATTGGTTTCCTCCGGTTTTGTACCTGGTCTCATACAGCCTAATTTTATTCAGTTTTCATCGGCCATCTTGCGTGAACAAGATGGCCGTTAATTTATTCTGTCTCAGAGACTGGTGAACGTTGATCGTTGATTGGTTGAAGCAAATCTGTATCTCGACATAGTGATTAACAAAGTAGTGGGTTACACTTCGTTTCACGACACTGTATTGTTCCATTTTACTGCCACTTCTTGATAGAGCATCTGCTTTCTCATTACCAGCGATTCCACAATGGGCAGGTAACCACTGAAGGGCAATGGTTGATGACCTTTGGATGATGTTAAGCTCAGATCTGATCTCATTCATCATGTTATCATTTCTGGTGTTTTGTATTGATTCAAGTAATGATCTGCAGTCAGTGAAGATTACTATCTTAGCTTGTGGCTGCTGTTCAGGTCTGGTGAGGATCTTCATGGCTTGCGGTAGTGCCATAGCTTCTGCCCTAAAATTGGAGGAGATCTTTCCAGTTGGGAAGGCCTCTCGGATGATCTTTCAATTTAGGAATCTTATAAAAATGCCTCCTCCACCGTTCTTTACTGCCCCCTCAGCAGATCCATCTGTGTATGCATGTGTCCACTCCTTCGGGTTGTACTTTTCTTCAATCATTTCTTGAGCCAAAGTTTTTAGTTGTTGAGGGGTCAGGTGGCCTTTCTTTTTTATTTCAGGGACTTCTGTGATGATAGATATATTTCCATGGCAGTCGTCTGGCTCCTCGTAATCAATTAACATTTCAATCTCAGTAGATCGATTTGGGAGGAGGTCTTCATGGCATCGATGCAGATGTTTGGAGATGTTTAGGAAGCTGGTTCTTTTCAGCCTGTTCTTTGTCACACTATGGAGTTTGGCATGCATTGGATGACTTGGCATTCGTAGAAGCTTCTCACTGTGAGTGAATACCTTTTCCTCACGTCTGTCATCAAGAGAGCGGATGTTGGTGTATCGCTCCATTGCCTGGATTGGAGAAGTCTTCATCCCTCCAGTGATTAGCCTAAGGCCTGAATTTTGCACTTTCCCTAGACATTCTGTGTTTGTTTTAGATGCTGTGGCCCAGGCTGACATGCCATATTCAAGTACAGGTCTGACTGTGCCTGTATAGACTTTTTTAAGTATGTTGGTATTTGCCCCCCAACTTGTGCCAGCCAGTTTCTTCATAATAGAGAGCTTTCTTATTGCTCTCTGTTCTACTGCTTTTATGTGCGGCTTCCAGGTGAGTCTCTTATCCAACTTGACTCCTAGGTATGTTGGGTTTTTTTCGATTGGAAGTTCACTTCCATTTAGCTGCAGTTTGATCGTTTCTCGGCGATTTGACAGAGAGAAGCAGGTTGCTACTGTCTTGGAGAGGTTTATCTGTACTCCCCAATCTGATGCCCATTTACCGATGGTATTTAGCGCTGCTTGCATCCTGAACTTCGCAGTAGGCAAATGTTCAGCAGCACACCAGGAAGCAAAATCGTCAGCATGAAGAGCCTTGGAGATAACCAAGTCAATAACCACAAAGGTTAAAGGTTAGCAATAGGTTACAGTATAGACAGTAAAGAAAGAACACAGTTCCCACTAAACGTTATCCAATACATTAAACAATAGTCAAACAGAGGGTATATGATACCATGTTTCCTGTACTAAAGAAGAATATTTCTCTCTCGCTCTCTGTCATACGTGGCCACACACAATCTCGCTTCTTACCCTTTTCTTTGTGAGACAATCTGTTGGACGTAAAAATCCCTGAATATATGTAAGGTCTAGAGTAATTATTGTCCGAATTGGGCCCCAATTTGGTGTTCACCGTAAACAGTAGGAAAACATCTGATTGCTAAAAAAAAACTGTTAAATTATTGTTACTTAATGATGATGATGGTAAATCCTATCGGCTGGCTCTGGTGAGTGCCGATTCTGAAATAGCGTAACTCTTCTGGATAAATATCAACTTGGAAAACGACTATAAAATGTCGGGAGAACAGTTATTGGTATTACTCCAAAATGGGCTGATAAAAATGCAAAAAATATATCTCTGGGTATTTGTAAGTCCAGTTTAAGGTAGTAGTATACCTTGAGAGGGTAAAAAACTCAAATTTTCCTTTCAGAATCAAATAACCATGGGTATAGTGTTAGTATGGACTTAAAATATTTGTCCATATAATGACCTCATTAATTATGCAAATTAGCTATCCAATATGGCCGCCGTAGTGAATAAATTATACACCTTTTTTAAAACATCATAACTATGTTTTTTGTATAAGGATCTGACTGAAACTTGGCAAATTGAATCATTATATATAGCTTGAGGTTTTGAACTAAAATAACAGATATTGACAGAAAGGTTGATTTTTAATGAATTTTCAAATTTTATATTTCTTGAATGTTTGATATTTGTGCCTCATTATATATGCATGATGGTAATAAAATTTTGAATTCAATTGTATCCATTTTAGGTCAGAATCTGTAAGAGTATATGACAACCAACTGTTTTAATTTATATGTCAATTGAATGTACAGATCCAGAGATATCTTTTTTCAAAGATCACTAATTATGTTAAAAAGACAATTCCGAGAAAACAAGGAAAAACAGAAAAAGTACTCACAAAATGAAGTTTAATGAGCACCTGTTGAATAAAGGTCTCCTTCTACTGCAGTTGCAGTGTCTATGAATCCCCTTTTCAGTGCTCTCAGGGTCTTCCTTCTGTTTTTTTTGTCTTTTCCATGGATTTTTTAACAGATCCAGATATGCGCAGCGTGTCTGTTTTGGTGGATAATGTCGTGGTACTAAATCCCAAAAAACCTAATCTGTGGCCTCCCCCAATAGAACGCACAAATGTCACCATTCTCACATGTACTTCTTTGTGTTTGTGAGTAGCTAAAGACGATACATCAGAAGTATAGAAATTTTCATTCCATTCGCCACAGTTTGTGCCCTTGATACTGATTTCATGACAAAAGACATTCCGAGTCTCTTCGACGATATCACAGGTCAGTGAGTACTGATAACATTTGTCACATCTAAAGCAAGCGCATAATAACCCAAACAGCAGTTTTACATCCATAAGGATAAACCCATTTCCTCTGTTGTCATTTTTAGTATGTCCTTCACTTTCTTGGACCTTTATTTTTATTGTTGAGGAGCACAGAGGATTCATAGCGTCACTATCGACAATAGGTGTCTCATTTTCAGGCAACGGTTTGTTGGTGTACCGATTTCTAAAGAACTTACGTTTAACACGCCTCCCAGTCTTTGTCTTATTTCCCATTGTGAACAAAAGAAGCTCTGCTAACTACTATTATACAGAATCAGTATAAAACTAGCAATAAATAGAGTTGATGTGGGTGAAAATGCACAATGCATGTAACAAATGTTGAAATTTACGATCAAAGCTTTCTAGACACACACTTTTGAAAAATTCATAAGAAATCATTGAGTGATTCCCCGTGGAAACGTTATAAATATCTTTTTCCTGTTGCCTCAGTATAATTATAATTTCGCAGTTTTACAATTACGTACCTTCATGTTGGGTCACTATTCACATGTTAACCAACTATAAACATTGGTTGCTATGCAAATTACTCAAGGGGGTGTGTGTAGAAAAACACTGATTCCTATCATACCAGAGTATCTCTAAGCTTCTATGAATTATTTTTAGTTCACGAACATGTTGACGATGATTTAAAGCATGAAAATTAAAATTGTTGGATTTTTATTTTTTTTTTAACGTTTTCTGGGTATACTACTACCTTAAATTTACTATTAAAATGTTCGTTAGTCTCTGTGGCCCGTCCTGTTCACAACTGAAACTTGGAGACGCGTCAGCCAACAGAAGACAACTTTAATCCAATCAGTAAAAATGGAGACAAGGCCCAAGATATAGCCACATAAAAAAAGAAACCGCTGGTCGCCGTCTGATCAGGTCATGCCTAAAGGATATAGGAACATTATGAAAAAATTACTGCTAATAATATCTACATTTCCATGTGTTTCCCACGTGCGGTCTGCTCGTTATCATAATACTGACAGCTCAGCTCGCGTGAGAACTTGCGTAAACGAACGTGCTTCGCCCCTCTGCTATGAATGATAGGTTGCGAAGGTTGGTAAACAAGCTCGTTTGTATAGTCAAGTTAAAAAAAAGAAGGCGTGTATTAAAAGTGAGTCAGACAGCCAGAGGAATGCGTGACTTAGTTAGAGAATCGTAAAACTACGCCGAAAGGCTGTCGGATACAGAAGGCTTCATTTCCATTATACGTCACACCTAGCAATCTTTTCATGGTGCATTTTCTGAGAAATACGGAAACGGTGCGCATTGCACAGTGAAAGCTAATTTGAACAGTTAAATACATATTTAAAAATATGGCAGGCCTTTGAATTTTTTTTTCAACGTTTCATTGGCCGTAAGTCATGATAAATCTGACTACAAAGATCCAATAAAGCTCAAATGGAATTGGAATGGCAATAGGAATGAGAGGACCACACGAGAAATAATGACGTCATCAGACCATGCGGCATACCACCACCGCCCCCCCCGCCCCCCCCGTCTCCCCATTGTTTTGGCAAGTTGCATACTCGTATACTTATATTTGTAACATAACTAACTAGTTTTACAATAGTTCGATAACATATCATTAGTAGCCCGTGTGGGTGGCGGGGGGAATCTAAGGAGACAACAAAGAATACAACCACTGCTGGCTGACACAAGCATCATACAACATGAATGTGACTGGCTACATCATTATCTTAAAACAATTGCCACATAAACCACTACTGTTAGGGCTGAGGCAGTGCTGTGACACAAGGTGGAAAATACACCTGCAGTTGTGTCCCGTGTCCTTTAATGGGTGAAAGGGAGAAGAAAAACAGTGAAGATGAAATAATATTTGCTAGGAGAGCTTAATGTCTTGTGAAGGCGGGTTGTATTATGTTTCCGCTCATACACAAACTGACCGTTAACCTTCGTTTAACCCAACGTTATATAATGATATTTTAGACATGGGCTATATATATATATATATGTGTGTGTGTGTGTGTGTGTGTGGATTGGGCGGAGTGGGGGGGAACTAGTCTACACAACTATAGGATTATGAAACGAAAGCCTTAGCTTAGTGACAATTTATGCTTTGTGCGTTGCGCTTCCAAACTTGGACACATACAGGCTTTCACAAGTTTACACATATATTACCTGACCTCAAGTTCTGGGGAAAAGCGATACACTTCTAATTAGCTATATTTTTTGTAATGCCTTTAGACTTTGTGTTTCATATATCATGAAGAAGGCATAATTGCCCGGAAAGTTTGCTATTATATCTTATGATTTCGTAAATCCTGACCCTATCTTTGCTGTTATAATTCGCGATTGCTATACAGTAACACTGCGGTTACATCCCTGGCTGAATCTATACACTGCTTTTTATCAGTACATTAGGCGAATACAAATATTATGTAATATTCATATCGCATCGCTTCATTACGTTTATTAAGTGTAAATACTACAACGAGTAATATACTATGCAAGGATCAAGAGAATTAACTTTATTAATATCCAGTTATAATCAGCCTAACAAAAAGACAGATGTAAATTAGATATTTTAAAATGTTTATTACATGGCTGATTAAAAAACGCACCAAATTTAAAAGCAAGGATGATAACAACATCACTAGATATTACAGCAACATTTCCAGTAACTTTTCATAGATATCAGTCCCACATACTGAGCAATTTTTGTGCGTCATATTCCGAAATTGCACAGTTGCTCGTGTCGTATTCCCAAACTGTATAATTAACACTAAACAGCGCTAATGAGTAAATAATCATATTTATAGCTGGGCTGTATTAGCGGATATTAATATCATTTTCTACAGCCACCAACTTTGATGTAATAGGTCATCTGCTGAAGTTCATCTCACACTTGGCCGACCATGGAATGGTTCATCTGGCCGGTGGCTGTTGTTTATTTGTGAGTCTTTCCTGCCGGTTGCCTATTTGTCTGTTATCAGCATATCTGTTTGATTACGTATTTACGCTTAGTGTGTCTTTGATCTATTCGCGTTTCAGTGTGTTCATTTTCTTGTTTATTTGTGATATTGTGCGTCCGTTGTTAATTCAGTCTATCTATAGCAGGTACTACCGTAGGTGAGTGAAGTATTAGAAACTTCACTACACTAGGTCCAGCTTTTTAATGCGCTGGGGTGACCATTTCCTTTCCTCTCTGCCTTTGCTGTCCCTAACTAAAGAGCAGAGTCAGGTACCCATTTACAGCTGGGTAGACAGGAGTGTGACGTACGTCTAGTTTGACTAGTGAATTTTCCCTGATATGATGGATGATTTAAAGGGACCTTTAGCTTTTCATAACATTAGAACCCCTGAACATTTGTTGTAACTTTTCGTTTGCCAGAACGCATTCCACCGGGACTCATGTAGGATACAGCGACGAGATCAAAGAGACAGACCGAGGGATCTTAAGGGAGACTATCGGCGCTATCAAAGACAGTAGTTTTCCCTGATACGAGACGCAGTTGCTTGCCGCTAATTTCGCGTCTCGGTGTCAATCGAGGAACCGAGCGAACGGGGGAAAGCGAAACGGGCAGCAGCGAGCGGATACGAAGACCAGGGGGCGGCTTCATCTCTTGATTTGGCGGTCAGATCCCCAAAAGTTCGTGAGATCAAATAAGTTGTCAAGTTTATCATGTCCCACTCAACTTACATTTCATTTTAGCTAAATAGACCATGAAGAACTAGACACGTTATCACTCTTTTTTTTTATATATATTTGCAGTGATTTCTAATTCTGTGCAAAGCGGTAAAATATATATTGTGTAAAGTGATCAGTGGTCTAGTCATTCTATTTCAAGGGATTTTGTGTTAATTTAAATCTATTTAATTAAACCATCTCAAGAGTTCCAGTTTTAAATATAATGATCTATCTATTATATTATTTCAAAAGATAATAGATGCTTAAATTAACTTTTAAAGTCGCGAAGGAATTTATAATTTAATAAATTCAGTTAAGTCCTAGTTTTATAGATGTGGGGTTTTAACCACTAGAATTCGCGCAGTGTTTATTAAATACATAATTAAATACTCGAGTGTATTATAGGCTTAACGGGAAATTCATCGCGCTTTAGAAGGTTATTTGTTTTCGGTATATTACATGTCTTTTTTTTCTTTCATACAGAGTGATCGTAACCTGTGCGATCCCAGCATTAAGAAAGCAATAAAGAAATCAATCTAAGCAAAGCAAAGCATAAACAGTGTGTAGAGTTCCCCTGACGCAGAACTTGTTGAGACTGTGTAAATTTTTAATCTTTGAGGCGATTCTATGTTTGGAATTCCGCTATCTAACTTATAGCAAAGAAAGCACACCCAAAGACAAATTTAACGCACCATCAAACAACTTAAGTCGTAACGGGAAGAAGAACACTGGCCCGAGCTTTGTTAGTTTACTGACACAGAGAGATAATTCATCATTTCCTGAACAGTGATGTGACTAGTTTTCTCACTGGACTTAAACCATACCTCACGGATAAAGTGTACCAGCACGCGTAAGAATTTTATTATCCGCGGCATTGTCAAATAGACCACACCATCCTCACCCCGGTATCAGAGACCGTGCCCTCCCATAGAAACTGTTATTAAGAAAAGAGACACAACTACAGATTCATTTTCCAGCGATTACGGGACCCTTTTATGTGCTGACCGCCTACCCGATAATCTGGGGCTAGAACTTGAACAAACACTCATACATTTAGTTGAGGTGTAACTGCTGTTGTGTTATTCTATGGAGTGCAAGATTTTTTCACAATCGGTAAGTGAGAGCAAGATGAGTGAAGGCCTTTGCTAGCGCGTGTATGAATGACAGGAAATTAATTCTTTTGTGTGACCATTTTGTTAACTTGCTTACCTGGTAACATATATCTTTTCTGTATACCCTACATTGTTCCTTTAAGTGGGATAGTTGATAATTTGTTAACTCTTTTTAAAACCACATCCTTTCCACTTGCTTAGTAAAGGGAAGAACAGCTGGGAAGAACAGGTTTTTTTTTCTATCACTTATACCTAACTTGGTAACACCTCTTTCAGAGTAATTAACTTTACTGTTAGGTTAACGTACCCGTGTTCCTGATATTATCTATCTCTGGACTGGGTTTGTCTTTGTCTAATGAGCGGGAAGGGCTTAGTCGATACCAATCTTCTTCACCCCCTCCCAAACTTGTTATTTGCATTTGTGTACTTATGATAATTTATGTAATATCTGATATTTTTAGTAATTGATGTTTAAAGTGAATAAAATCACCTAAACTCATTTAGTTCTGTGTGTTGGATATACCCAAAGCCCAACATTTCCCCTATTCGTTTAATATAGTTTGTATCAACGTCGTGTGTGTGTTTGAAAACACCGAATCGGTGTGCGCGCAGATGCGAGTCTGGAAAACTGGCAAATAATTGTTTGACCAGGAGAGTGAAAGAGAAGAATGAGAGACACGATTTGTCGTAAATAAGTCTGTCTTTACTCTCCTCCAGCACGCTGTGAAGTAACTATTAAATCTCTACATTTTCTATCACTGAGCTTTCCATCATCATTTTCCACTCTAAACCGGACCACTATTTCTACGACTCTTTTCTCTCAAAATAAATTTACGACAAGGAGCATGACGATACCAGGTTTCCATTCCGGAACCCTGTAACTTCGCCACGAGAGGCAAACGCTCCAACCGCTTAGCCAGTCCGACGCTTGTCAGCTCAGCCTAACGTCTCAGTCAAACTGAAGCTCTAACCGCTTAGCCAGTCCGACGCTTGTCAGCTCAGCCTAACGTCTCAGTCAAACTGAAGCTCTAACCGCTTAGCCAGTCCGACGCTTGTCAGCTCAGCCGACGTCTCAGTGAAACTGAGCGAAGTATGAACAAAATAAACGCATAACAGGTACAGTCAACTTTAAAAGACAGGTCAAGATCCTATGAAAATAAGTGTGACTGTCAAGTGTCCACAAATGGAAGAATATAAGAACATATAACCGTCTGGTGGCAGTTGTTAAAGCACTGACGTTTAGAAACCAAACAGCATCACGCTCCATTCTACTATATATGTGCACTTTATTCATCTACTTCTGCGTTCAGTTTGTTCAGCCATGCTAAATTTGCAGGTCTGTCGCCACGACCAATTCCACAAGTCCCATAGCTTCTGCCTCAGCTCCACACCCTCTGGCCAGGTTTGGTGTCCTAGGTCACTGTGGGCTGGGCAGTTTTGGAGAATGTGATGAGGGGTTGTGGGTAACTGACCTGCTCTTGAGTTAGGGAAGGTAAAGGCAACGAGGAAGGGGACTGGTCACCCTACCTCATAAACCTGAGACCTAGCATAGTAAGTCTCTAACACTTCCCTCCCCTACGTTCAAGTTTTGTATAATTCAGAATTTGCCGTTCATTAGCTCACCTGCCCTTCATTAGCTCACCTGCCCTTCATTGATTCACCTGTTTCTTTTTTGTCCCAATTTTTAGAACCGAGCTTTCCTGTCGCGGCATAATTACCGGGTCCGAAATCTGGTATCGTCACGCACCATTCTACCCAGCTGTAAAGAGGCATCTGATTCTACTGTTGAATTAGGGAAAGTAAAGTCACCGAACGAACGAACTTTATTTTCAAAGTGTTGAGAATTGGGCATGCAGGCCCGTCTGACATTCTGCCCTTCGAAAGAACTGGTCCCCCCACCTCATAAAAAAAAGCTGGACTTAATTTATCGAAGTCTCTAACACTTCACTCCCCTAAGCAGTATCTGCTTGGGACCACATTTACCTTTCTAATTTTTAGAAGTTTTTTACAACCATTCTACCTGTTCGCCATTTCGCATCAACTTTCATTTGGATTAGTTGAGTTATCCAGGCTGGTAAAAGATCTTATAAGTAATTCCTTACACGAGGGGTACACAGCGTCGCCCCACATTTTCATTGCCTTGTTAATTGCTTGTCGGATTAACGCTCTAGTGTAGAGAACTGCTTGTTGAATTTCACTGTTCATTTCCCTAGACTTGACTTCCTCAGTTTTTGCATTGCTGTGTGTCTCGAGATTTGACTTCTTCGGTTGTTGTATGACTGTGTTCTCGGTGGAGCTGCGGTGGTGAAGTTTGATCTGAACGTGTTCGCTTTTTTTGTGTTGCGTGTAACGTGTTGGTTGTTGTTGTTATCATGTAGAATTATATCTTGAAATCTGGGTTATTCAGGGTTTTACGAAATTAGGTTGTTACGGGAACAGGGAAGGGTTTCAGATATGAAAAGTGGATTCAAAGATCTATCTATCTATCTATCTATCTATCTATCTATCTATCTATCTATCTATCTATCTATCTATCTATCTATCTATCTATCTATCTATCTATCTATCTATCTATCTATCTATCTATCTATCTATCTATCTATCTATCTATCTATCTATCTATCTATCTATCTATCTATCTATCTATCTATCTATCTATCTATCTATCTATCTATCTATCTATCTATGTTTGTACTTTTCTACATATTTTATGTCATGTTTATAAGTAGTTAATGTTAATATGAGTGTGCTATTTTATTTTACTTTACAACGTTGAATTCCTTGACATTGATATGTAAAATGCATATGGGAATAAATGAATTCAGTATGAAAGGTGAGAGAAAGGAAGGGCAGAATGTCAGACGGGCCTGCGTGCCCAATTCTCAACCCTTTGAAAATAAAGTTCGTTCGTTCGTTCTATCTATCTATCTATCTATCTATCTATCTATCTATCTATCTATCTATCTATCTATCTATCTATCTATCTATCTATCTATCTATCTATCTATCTATCTATCTATCTATCTATCTATCTATCTATCTATCTATCTGTCTGTCATTCGTCTGTCCGTCCGTCCGTCCCTCCCTCCCTCTCTCCGCCCGCCAACATCATTTTAGTCGAACCGTGCTGACTTGATCTGGAAAAGACTGTGGACTTCGTCCTGGCAACAGACCTGCAGATTTAGCAGGAGTACAAACTGAACGCAGAAGACCGAATATCATCATCATGTGACATATTCTTTCCAGAACGTTGTCTCCATTACAGCTGCTCTGAACGCATAACGATTCTGGGCAAGTCGACCTGCATCAGCCAAAGACAAGTTCAGACTCTCTGTGATGTCCTGGGTCCACCGTCGTCTAGGTCGACCCCTTCCCCTTTTTCCAGGGACCATGCCTTCCATCACTGTTTTTTGCAGACTATTATGTCTTTTTATATGACCGAAAAATTTCAGCTTCCTTATTGCGATGGTATTTAGGAGCCAATGTTCCTGTACGTTTAGTGAGTGCAGTACTTCTCTGTTGGTCTTTTTTTCTGTCCAGGGTATTCTCAACATCCTTCTGTAGCATTTCATTTCGAATGATGTAATCTTTTTTGCAACTGTTTTATTGAGTGTCCAAGTCTCGCAGCCGTATGTTGCTACTGGGAATATACATGCTCTGATCAGTTGTAACTTTGTTTCTTTGCTTGTGCCTTGCCATAGGTTTTTCATCTGTATTAGCTTATGTGAAGCAATTGCAAGTCTTCTTTTAATTTCTACTGCACAGTCGCCAGAGCTGTTAATGATTGATCCTAAGTATTCGAATTCATTGACACTTTCCAGTTCTTCGTTATCAATTTCAATTTCTGGTTTGGTCTTTACTTTGTCTGTTGTCAATACTTTGGTCTTCTTGGTGTTTAGGTATAGATTCTGGGCCTCGCTGTGTTTTTTGGTGGACAGAAGTAATTGTTCAAGTCCTTTTGGGTTGGTCGATAGGAGGACTGTGTCGTCAGCATATCTGATTTCCGGGATCTGGTACCCGCCGATGTTAAATGAGTCAAACTCTGTGTGTTCTTGGTCATCTCTTACGTTTCTCATGATATTCTCGGCATAAATGTTAAAAGTGTAAGGGGAAAGGGTACAGCCTTGTCTTACTCCTTTCTGTACTTCAAACCATTCTGATGTTTCCCCCCTCTATTCTTACGGCTGCCTGTTGTTCTTGGTACAGCAGTGCGATGAGTTGTATAAGGTGGTTTGGAAATCCCATATTTTTCATAATAGCCCATAACTGCTGATGTTGTACACAATCGAAAGCTTTGGTGTAATCAATGAAACAAGTATGTAGGTCAACGTTGAATTCTCTACACTTTTCTATGATGATCCTCATGTTGAATATATGATCTCTAGTGCCTCTACCTGGTCGAAAACCCGCCTGTACTTCATTTATTTCTGTTTCTAGCTTTTGTTGCATCCTTTTCATTATGATTTATAAAAGTATTTTGCTGGCATGGCTTATAAGAGCTATAGTTCTGTAGTTTGTGCACAGTTTCAGGTTGCCCTTTTTTGGCAAGGGTATGTAAATTGATCGTTTCCATTCCTTGGGCCAAATTCCGCTTTGCCAGATCTTGCAGCATAATGCATGGTATATACGAGCGCTGCCTTCTCCTCCTGCCTGTATCATTTCAGCTGTTATTTCATCACAACCAGGAGATTTTCCACTTTTTAAGTGTTTGATTGCATTCCGGACTTCCTCTATGGTAGGTTCTGGTTCACGTTCCGCTTTATTCATGACGTTGTTATCTGCCGCTTTGTTTATTTCCGTATACATTTCTTGACAGTACTCCTTCCATCTGTTCAGAATATCTTTACGTTCTGTTAGAGTGTCGCCTTTCTTGTCGTTTATTGCTCGGGGTGATGATTTAAAGTTGCTGTTTTTTCAATGTTCTTACTTCAGAAAACATATTCTTACTCAATCCCTGTTCGCGCATTTCCTCTATTTTCCTGCAGGTGTCGTTTATGTATTGTTGTTTGTCTTGTCTGACTCGTTTTTTAATCTGCTTTGTGTATTCCTTGTACAACTCCTGATTTTCTGTATCTTTTTTGGACTTCATTTTTCTTCTCTCTACCACCAACTTCAGTGTTTCGTCTGAGATGTATTCTCGTCTCTTTATACTTCTTTTAGGAATTAACCTCTGTGCATTTGTAATATATACATCTCTGATGTTATTAGCAAGTTCATCTGGTGTCATTTCCTCCTGTACTGCCATAAGAATGTCAAATTTGTTCTGAATATCGACACTGTACTCTTCTGGTATGGCGCTTGTGTCATAACGTATTACTTTGTCGCTTGTAACGACTTTTTTCAATTTGATCTTGAAGTTTGCAGCAAGAAGTTCATGGTCGGAGTCACAGTCTGCTCCTGGGAACGTCTTGATGGATGAGATACAAGATCGCCACCTTTGTTGTATTAAGATATAATCTATTTGGTTCTTGCTTTTTCCGTCCGGTGACGTCCATGTATATAGTCTTCTAGGGTGTTGCATAAAAAGAGTATTCGTGATGACTAGGTTGTTTTCTAGGCAGAATGTTGTCAAGCGTTCTCCTCTCTCATTTCTCTGGCCCAATCCATAACTTCCTTTCACTCTTTTTTCATGTTCTAATCTTTCGTTTCCAACTTTGGCATTAAAATCTCCCATTATTATCCTAATATATTGCTTTTTTGCTTTCTCTAATGCATTTTGCAGTTCATTGTAAAAATCTTCAATTTCCTGTTCTTCAGCAGCTGCTGTTGGCGCATATGTTTGTATAATTGTGATGTTCTTTCTTTTTCCTTTCAATCTGATTGTGACAATGCGGTCATTTATGGGATTATATCCTAATAGGGAGGCAGCTGTCCTTTTAGACAGGTAGAAACCGACGCCGCTCTGACCTCCTCTCTCTTTGCCTGAGTATATGAATGTTCCTCCTGATGGAATCGAAAAGTGTCCCTGGCCCGACCATCTGTGCTCTGAGATGCCCAGGATATCGATGTTTAGCCTTTCCATCTCGTTCTTCACTATGTACTGTTTTCCTTGGTATAAGCTTCTGACGTTCCATGTTCCTATTTTGATTATTTTTCTAAGACCGATGACATGGTTTTCCGTGGTAACACAGTCAGGCTTTTGGCCGTCATCACGATTACCTGTACTGACGCTGCCAACGATCTCTTCCCCAGTTATTCAGATTAGCCATTATGGATTTCTTGGCATTGTACATCCAGTAGTTTGCCATTGCTTTCTGGATGGTTCTGGCCGCTTACCATTACAGTCCATGGTGCGCCCTCAGCCCGATACCAGGCCTTTCCAACTCCTGCCCTAGAAGCCGTTGTCAAAATATTATTGATCATCCGCCCGTTCGGCCAGCAGTTGTGTGTACTGTTTAAGGGGGACCGAATATATATATATATATATATATATATATATATATATATATATATATATATATATATATATATATATATATATATATATATACATACACATATATATATATATATATATATATACACACATATATATATATATATATATATATATATATATATATATATATATATATATATATATATATATATATATATATATATATATATATATATATATATATATTTCACGCAGACATACAACATACAACGTCACGAAAGCGCACAAAGATAAGCAATACAACAGTGTAACAAAGAAAATATAGCCGACAAATTAATCTAAATTTGTAAGAGAATATAGGGGTTTTGAACCTGGTGTTTTCCAATTCACTTAAGTCTTGACATAAATTAGTTTAAAATTGGCACGCAAGTCTAGAACCAAAAACAATTCCTGCAGACATTCTTCAACAAAGAATCCTTTCATGGAGAACATTCCTCGGCTTCGAATATCCACGCTAAACTAAAGATGGCCTCTCCCGTTATCAAACAATCAGTCAAGATTTGACGCGCCAACAATTCCCTGGCAGATCTCAGCGACAGACGCGAAAAAGAGGAAGTTTCACCACTGCAGACTTGAAAATGGAGTCGTGCTGTAGTGTAATGTTGTTTTATCGCATGCATAAAGAACAGAAAGTTAATTTGAGATAAATTGTACTTTGTTAAAATAATCCCTATCTTTTCAGCTGTTCGAAAAATAAGAATATGTAAAGCAGGTTTTAGGTTTTAGCTATTGCAAGCCAATCTACAACTGCGATGATTGTAGACAGGAAATCATCTTAGGTTTTTCCACAAGCTGCATGTGGCCTCGAAATGTAATCTTTATTGCTTCGTATCAACGTCTGGTATGTAAATGCACAAGAAAAAATATACCTTCCAGAACCGTCTGTATCCATTTTTTTTTTTTTTTGGTCTAAATATTTTACTTCAGTTATGTCACGAAATTTTTGCAACATCTAAAGTCATTTAATTATTTGGAAAAATAACAAAAATATAGTTTTGAGTGAATCAAGCGTTCAAAGTTTGCATTTTGCCAGATGACTCGAGGTAGTCGTTGAAGACTATATGGGAATAAAATTCTATATTATACATACACTCTCTTGATGATTCATTTTTAATTTGTGTCACATTGAGAGTGTCTGAAAAGAAAAGAAAAAAGCTACAAAAATAAAAGCAAAAAGAAACCACGAAACAAACAGACCTAAAACCACTATTATCACGTAAATATAAACAATGACAAGCCACAAACAATGACAAGCCACAAATAATGACAAGCCACAAACAATGACAAGCCACAAATAATGACAAGCCACAAACAATGACAAGGCACAAACAATGACAAGCCACAAACAATGACAAGCCACAAACAATGATAAGCCACAAACAATAACAAGTCACAGACAACCAGGTGAATCTACGGTGTTTATGTGAAGATGACATTTTATTAACATCCTCGACAACAATCCATCACGGTTGTTCTTTACAACAGTTAAAACCTGACAAACGAACGACAGGTCGACACTTGCTCTGGAGACAAGTTTTCAGTGGTGTTATATGTAGCCGTGTGTGTTAGACAAAGGGTGTGACTTGATGGCCCGGCCCGAGAAGAAATAGTTGGCAGTGTCTCAGATTACACTGACAAACAACATTTTTCTTTCTTATATAAGAATAAGTGTTCTTAAGTCAGTTTCTTGCGCTGATTTCACATTTGAAATCCGTTTATCTCTATCACGTCGGGTTCTTAAGATATTTGTGAATAAATATATTTTTGGGAAACCGTTATTTGCTCCGTTTCATTTTTACTATATAACTTTTTAAAAATTAATAAAATGCAAAATAATTCTACTTTTTATACTGCTAAAAGATGCATGACATATGTTACGTTATATTTCAAATAGTTACTGTATTTTGAAATAATTCTGAGTGAAATATGGCTTCTAGAAGTTGTAGAAATTCGGCTGTTACGTGTGCAGATATTTTACCGATCGTGTTCACCAGAAAAAATTTTCACCATTGCTAAAGAAAGCGTATGAACTTTATTTCGATTCGAAAGTTGATGATGCAAATAAATCTTGGAAGCCAAATGCAGTTTGTTCGACTTGTGCAAATACATTGGCAGGTTGGTTACGAAAATCGCCGAAGCATAAGTCGATGCCTTTTGGAGTGCCAGTAATATGGCGTGAACTGACAAATCACGCTACTGATTGTTACTTCTGCTTGACAAATATCTATGGTTTCACTTTTAAAACTAGAAAGTCAGTGGTTTATCCAAATATTGAATCGGTTTCGAAACCAGTGCCTCATGATCCAATCACGTGTCCAATCCCAGTTCCACCAGAACAATATCCGTTGGACGTGAATGAAATATCAGAAAGTGATAGTTTACCTGCTTTAGAAACTAATTCTGACTCGGATTATGTACCGGTGAATGATGGTGTTCACTTAATTAACCATTCAGAACTTTCAGATCTAATACGTGATCTCGCTCTCACCAAAGGACAAGCGGAATTATTCGGTTCGCGACTCAAAGAATGGAATCTTTTAGCGCCCAATACTCCGGTATCTAAATTTCGTCATAGATACAGAGAACTTGTTCAATACTTTGAGATGGATGATGACATTTGCTATTGCAAAGATGTAAAAGGTCTAATGGTGCACCTCGGTCATGAGCACATAGTCAACGAATGGCGACTTTTCATCGACTCTTCCAAGACTAGTCTAAAAGCCGTGTTATTGCATAATGGAAATTTATTTTCATCAATTCCAGTCACCTACTCTGTTCATATGAAAGAAACTTATGACAATATGGCTATACTTTTGGCAAAAATAAAGTATAATGACTACCAATGGCGGATTTGTGGAGACCTAAAGGTCATTGCAATTCTCACGGGCATGCAGACTGGGTATACTAAATTTTGTTGCTTCCTATGTGAATAGGACAGCCGCAACAGACAGGAACATTATGCAAGAAAGGTGTGGCCTATCAAGGATCGTATGCAGCTCGGGCATAAAAATGTAATACACGAGCCATTAGTTAACAAAGACAGCATCATTTTACCACCGTTACATATAAAGTTGGGGCTCATGAAGAATTTCGTAAAAGCGTTAGATAAAACGAGCAAAGCTTTCACTTATCTTCGAGAAAAGTTTCCGCAAATTAACGATGCAAAGATTAGCGATGCAAAGATAAAGGAAGGTATCTTTGTAGGACCTCAGATTCGGAAAGTTATTGCAGACAAACAATTCGAGAACTTGTTACATGGTAGTGAACTTCGCGCATGGATGGCATTCAAATCGATCGTCGATAACTTTCTGGGAAATCACAAATCTGTCGACTATGTGCATATTGTTAAGCAGTGCATAGATGCATACAGAATTATGGGCTGTAACATGTCCCTCAAAATCCATTTGCTCGATTCGCATCTTGACTTTTTCCCTGACAACCTTGGCGAAGTCAGCGATGAACATGGAGAACGATTCCATCAAGATATCGCCGTAATGGAGTCACGTTATCAAGGACGGTGGAGTGTGACCATGCTTGCCGATTATTGTTGGATGCTTCATCGCGATGTACCACATGCCATTCACCGACGAAAGTCGACTGCAAAGAAATTCAAGCCTACATAACTGTTATACTTCTTGTACAAATGATGTTGTAATACTGTATGCGTTGTTAAAAAACTTCAATTGCGTATTTCTAGAGATCCCGACCTGATAGAGAAAAACGGTTTGCAGATTTAAAAACAGCGCATTAAAATTGACCAGAAAAACATAGAAATGTTAGAGAAAGAAAAAAAAATTTTTTTTTTGTTAGTCAGTGTTATATAGCAACTTGGCTTGGGCCCCGTGTGCTCTTATGAGACACAGAAAGAAAGTAGGATTGGCAACTTCATTATATGAAACAAATAACTACAGAAACCACTGCTCCAATGGCGTATGTATGCTGTGTGCAGGCTTCCTAAGCTGTGGCGCCCTAATAAAATGTTTGAAACCGTGTTTTAGAATGAAAGCAGGAAATTAAAATAGTTGCTAAAAGCTCTTAGTGCCCCCGAGTCATTGCCCGAGTTGCTGGTACCTACAACCGGCTTTGCCCACAGAAGATACTGCCATAGAGGAGTAAAGTGTTTGATACTAGATCTCAGCCCTGCGTGTAGTTCCCGGGGTCTTTGAAGAGACAAAGAAAGAATAGGCATACTGCACCCTCAAGCATGTCGTACATGCGACTAATATGAGGTTGGGCAAGGGGCTGCCAACCTCATCATATAAAACAAATTATCACATAAACCACTGTTGCAAGACCATGTGACTACTTGGTACAGGTGCCTCTTAACAGGGAAGATGATGAGGATGAAGCTAGGTCTCAGCTTTATGAGGTGGGGTGTGACCGGTTCTCTTTCTCGATGTCTTTGCCGTGTAGAACAAGAGCAGAGTCAGATATCCATTTTCAATGCAGGGTGGGTAGACGCCACCTTGTTTTGAACATGGTCTTCTTCTTCTTCTGCGTTCAGTTTGTAGTCATTCTAAATCTGCAGGCCTGTCGCCAGGACGAAGTCCACAGTCTTTACCAGGTCGGCGCGGCAGCCCCATAGCTTCTGCTGGAGCTCAGCACCACTTGGCCAGGTCGCACGTCGCGGTTCATCATGGGTTGGGCAATTCTGGAGTATGTGTTCTGGGGTCTGGATTCCAGTTCCACATGGGCATTCATTCGTGTGAGATATCCTGAGGCGATAGAGATGTCCAAGTAATCTACAGTGGCCAGTTCTCAGGCGGAAAATGGTGGTCTATTGGTATCTGTTTAGATGGTGGATTGGGTCATCTCTGCTGTTAATTTCCCCTTCCTCCTTCCACTAATTTTTGTACTTGTGGATGATGGGTTTTTGCTTCCCGATAGGGCAATAGTAGCTGTATTGTTCCATTTTACTGCCACTTCTTGATAGAACATCTGCTATCTCATTACCAGCAATTCCACAATGAGAGGGTAACCACTGAAGGGCAATGGTTGATGACCTTTGGATGATGTTAAGCTCAGATCTGATCTCATTCATCATGTTATCATTTCTGGTGTTCTGTATTGATTCCAGTAATGACCTGCAGTCAGTGAAGATTACTATCTTAGCTGGTGGCTGCTGTTTCCACATAGGACGTCAGTAAACTCACGACGTATAAAGTCAATGATTCTTGTAACAGCCGTTGACGTTTTTCTTCATTATTTATTGTGGACGCCACAGTGACAAAATGGTTACGCGAATATGTAGGCACATCAAACAGTCATTATCACAGCAACATTCAATACAGCAATAGACGGTAGACAGCATTACAATGATGAGTCAGATGCATGTTATATTTCATAGTGCTGTAAATGTAGTCAGGTGAAAAACTCCATCCTTTTCTATAACAGCCAGGAGATAACCAGATGTATGAGATCAGTTCACTCTCCTTAGTCTGACTTCAGCAAGACAGACACGTCTGCCGAAGTATAAATAATGTCCTCAAAAATATCCTCCTCTGCCTTCAGGAAATACACAGAAATATCACGCCTCCCGACATGTGGGAAACACTAGAGGTATTATCTCGAATAAACGAAATATCCATTAAGAGGACTACACATCCCTGACAGAACAAAAAATAGCGGAGATCCCCTCTTCAACGAGGCATCTCTTTCGCCATTCAAATCGCTCACTCCACTAGTGGTGGGCGGAAACCGATCGACCAAAAAACAAGACCAGTCATGCGCAGTCCAGCGCAAAAAGACCACAGCTCAAAACTTAACTGCATTCAATACCAACGCGGGAAGACAAAATGCTTACCGAGAAAAGTGACTATAAATTTCAAGCAGTTGTTGCCCTTGCGTTATAAAATAGATATTGTAATAAAACGATGTTGCGAGAATTTATCACGCAACATATCACCACCTCCTCCCGATAAAAAAAAAAATGTGGAACATATTTTTTTTTTTTTTTTAAATATCAAAGAGCATGCGATAAGCGGCTCAAAACGCACGAATTATGCGCTGATAATTAATTAAATTGCCTAACATGAGGCTAAATATAGAGTGTCTGGTGAGGATATACCTCAACAGAAAAATAAATATGTCTCAAAAAATATTCACATCGGGGAGGTGTCACCAACACACATCACGTTAGCATGTAAACACAATATACGTATGCAAGTTACCATAATCATCATTAAACAGCATACTCTAATATTGTCTTTAAAAATGGATGTACAAATCTGATAGGAAAATTTAAATAGTACATTCTTTGACATGTAATGACATAAGTACATAGTAAAGTTAAACTACATGACGATCCAGGACATATGCTCTGGTATTCCGAGGGTAAGTACACAATCTAGAACTCGTCATGCTTGATACTAGTAAGGTAAGTCCTCAGCTCAACAATGACATTCTGAGAAAGTACAAGCAATATAATGCTAATTAATAACTAATATGCTTCATAAGGTACAATACATTATTAATAATTGTGGCTGTTTAGTAAACTAACGGCCCTTATATTAACTACTCAGTCCTCCTCTATCATCTTAAAAAACGAACAGAAGAAGATGACAACAAAGCACGATAGTGTGTACATATAAAGTAAGTACAGATGTGCTAATCTATTGTAGAAATATAGGTGTGTTATGACTCTGTAATATATGGAAATATAGGACAGAAGTATTAGTTGGAGTCATGTGGGCATCTAGACAAAATGTCAGCCATCACATTATCCGCACCACGGATAGCTCGTACCGTGAAGTGAAAAGGTTGAAGAGCTATAGCATATCGAGTGGATCTCGAACTCTTCAAATTCTTAGTCTGAATAGCTGTAAGAGCTTTCTGATCAGTCACTAGAATGAAATGTGCGCCCAGGAGGAATCTTTGTAGCTTTAGAATTGACCAAACCATCGCTAACAACTCACGGTCTAAAACCGAGTAGTTCCTCTCTGCCGCATTTAGTTTTCTAGAAATGTACATAACAGGATGCGGAGTATTTGCATATTCTTGCATCAGTGCTGCTCCAATCCCAGTGGATGAAGCATCACTCCGAAGAACAAAAGTCCTATCAAGAGTAGGTAATCTTAAGATGGGAGGAGAAGAAAATATATTCTTGATTTGGTCTAGTGAAGATTGGCATTCTTCAGACCAACGGACCAGATTAGGCGAACCTTTCTTCAACAATGTTGAGAGAGGTGCCATGATCGAAGATAAATTTGGAATAAATCTCCCATAAAATTGAATTAAACCTAAGAGACTCCTAACTTGTTTCTTCGTTTTAGGAACAGAGATGTTCAGTATTTTGGAAGTATTGTGGTCTTCTGTCTTCAAGAGACCATGACCAACACGATGACCCAGGAAAGAGATTTCACCAAAACCAACAAAAGCTTTAGAAGGTTTTGCTGTCAAATTATTCTCACGTAGAGTGGACAGTAAGTCATATAACCCTAAATAGTGATCTTCCCAGGTATCACTGAAGAGACAGATGTCATCTAAGTATGCGATGACATCCGAACGATGTGACAGAATTCGACGCATCATGCGAACGAAAGTGGCAGGGGCGTTCATGAGACCAAAAGGCATAACATTCCATTGAAATAGACCCCTAGGTGTAGAAAAAGCAGTAAGAGGTTTGGCATGCTCTGCTAAAGGCACTTGCCAATAACCTTTAGACAAGTCAAGTTTAGTGAAGAATCTAGAATTAGAAAGTCTAATCAGTAGATCTTCTAACAAAGGCATCGGTTCAGCATCGAACTTTGTGACCTGATTCAATTTGCGATAATCAACACAAATTCGTATGTTCTTATCCTTCTTCCGGACAATAACCATGGAAGAAGAATATGGTGAAGTCGATGGTTCAATTATATTTAATTGAATCATTTCATCCAATTCCTTTTCCACTTGCGACTGAAAGTGTATAGGAATAGGATAAGGCCTAACCCTAATTGGATTATTGTCGGTAAGAATTATGTCATGTTCTATGACATCTGTGTGTCCAGGAATGTCAGTGAGAACATCCTGAAATGTTTGTAACATCGACGAGACTTGTCGATGTTCGTCACCAGAAAGATTAGGAGAAACAGAAACGTTTTTCCAAGATTCCGTAGAATGTAATGGAACCACTGGAAGGGGAAGATTAACATCAGAGAAGGTAGATTCCTCATCCTGTATGACAGACAGGGATGAATAATGACCGTGAGGTGCAGGAGCATCATCCGTTGCCTGGAAATAGGCAGCAAATAGTCCGGACGTTCGTGAAATTCCGAAAGCATGTTTATGTGGAAAGTTTTATGCTTTCCATCAATATCGACCACATAGTCAACATCGGAAATCCGAGAGACTATTGCATACGGACCTTTCCATGCAATAAGAAGTCTATTTTCCCTACTGGGGAGTAGGACGAATGCTTTGTCACCTGGACAAAGTTGTCGTAGACATCTATTCTTGTTAGCAAACTGTCTTGCCTTCTCTTTAGCAATTTCTGATGAAGCAGTTGCTAGCTTACATGCCTCAATGATCTTTTGTCTAAGAGCAATGACATACTCATATGAGGATTGAGTTTCATCGCTAATATCATCGGCAGTGATGAGATCGTGTAATAAAGACATAGGGCCGCGTGGACGCGCGCCAAAGACAAGTTCGAAGGGAGAAAATCCTGTGTGTTCATTAGGGACTTCTCTATAGGCAAAGAGAGCCGCGGGTAAAACCCTGTCCCAATCTTGAGGATGATCTTCAGTTATCTTACCAAGCAAAGTCTTGAGCGTTCTATTCAGACGCTCAACTAACCCATTAGACATAGGATGGTAGATACTACTGAGAGATCGTTCAATATGTAAGGTAGACATTACCTGTGACATAGTGTCAGATATGAGTTGAGTGCCATGGTCTGACAATATTTCTCTGGGGAACCCCAAGCGAGAAAATATCAACCAAAGAGCATCTGCGATATCTGTAGTAGATATGCTCTTAAGAGGAATAGCCTCTGGCCAACGTGTGCACATATCGACACATGTAAGGATAAACTGATGTCCTCTGGCCGACTTGACCTTAAAAGGGCCAATAATATCTATGGCCATTTTCTGAAACGGCCGAATAGGAATGTCAGCAGCCTGGATAGGCGCAGCATGTCGTGGTCCTCTAGATTTGACCTCCTGACATACCTTGCATGATCGGCAGTAAATACGAATGTCCTTATTGACAAAAGGCCAAAAGAAAGCCGCAAGGACTCTCGACTTCGTACGGGAAAAACCCATATGTCCAGCACATTGCGAGTCATGAGCATGTTGTAATATTTGCACTCTCATGCTCTTGGGAACAAGAATTTGCGAATGTGCCGACGTAGTCGAATCTTGTACCATACGTACAAGTACGCCGTTTCTCATTGCAATCCAAGATTTTCTATTTGTATCCTGATTCGGATCACCTTTCTTCGCAAGAACGAAGAATTTTTTTAAAGAAGGATCTTCTTCTTGCAATTTTATGAAAGAGTCACGAGTGATTACTAAGTGACTATCTTGGCTATCAACTTCATTATCACTATTCAGTGAAGTTTCGGGTGTTTGTAGAGCTTGTGCTCTTGTAACTACTGCATTTGTAGCTTGCATGTTATTATCTTCCCAAGCAGCAATCTGCTGTGGGGTACACTCCCTAACTCCGTGAATACGACCAATAATAAGGTCCGCAATAGGATTAGGTAAGAGACAAGCATGCACATCTCCAGTAAAGAAAGGAGTGGCAATGCGAATTACAGCAGTAGGATATTTTTCTAGAGTGCCGCCAAATGTGACACATTTAATAACCCTTCCTGTAGCACAAGATGGATCTACAAGCGATTGTCTAACACCAATAGTGGTGCATCCGGAATCGAAAAGTAGTGAGACCGGAGTATCATTAACAAGACCCTTATGTAGAATTAAAGAACCCCTCCCGTCATGCGCAACAGCAGCAGGAAGAGCGGGAAGTGGGTGACCACAACTCAAAGTAGTTATGGTACCCGGTTCGAATAAAGTACTGCATTGGGGGCATTTGTTTGCTCTCTCAAAGTCAAAAGCAGAACCAGTGACAGCGTCAAAGTTTTTACTATCAACAACATGATTACAGGCTCCCTCAGTTTCCTGTTGTACAGCATTAGCCTGCTGATATCTCTTTTTTTTGTGTTGAGATCTACCCCGACTATTATTACCTCTGAAGTTATCTCTGCAGTTATTATTGTATCTATTGTAATTGTTATCCTGGTTCGAATTCCAGTTTCCACGATTACTATCATGTTCACATTGATGCGAACATCTATTTGTTTGGTTCTGAGGTCTTCGGCAGGAATAACCTCTATTACCATATCCTCTTTTGAAATGCTTATAATTATTAGGGTGATAGTAACGAGTACTATCAGGTTGTCTCCAATTCTTCGAAGAAGAATCACCATGAAATTGATTTCCATGATTTTGACAGAAATTACCGCTACTCTTTCTATCAAAATTTTGTTGGAATCTACGAGCAAAGTTTTGGCCATACGGAGCTGCCGAAGCAACTGGTAAACCTTCTTTCACCTTAGAGTTACCCATGGTTATGTGTGGGTGCGCAGTTACGTATTGGCAACAGAAATCTTCCATTTCTTTTATTGTTTTAGGTTTACGTTCATGAAGGAAAGCAAGGAAAGACTCATTGACAGACGACATGACTTTGTCTCTAAGTATTAAGTCCATAAGTCCTTCATAAGTTTTTTTCGTCTTAGATAGTTCAACCCATCGTGAGAAAGTAATGCGTATTCTTGCAATAAACTCGGAGAATTCAACTCCATTTTCAGGTAACATGTTTTTAAATTGTAGACGATAGCCGTCTTCGTTAAGCTGATATTTCTTTAACAAAGCGGCCCTGACAACCTCATAATTGTTCTTGTCAGGTTCATCCACCATATTTAATATACTTAGAGCTTTACCTGTCAGTATCCCTGATAACTGATAAACATATTTTGCTTTGTCTATGTTATGAGCTGTACATGCTTGTTCAAATCTGTCCAGATAGAACATTATGTCATCACTGGAAGGACTAAATGTTGGTAACTTAATCTTAAAAGTATCATTATTAGCCTTACCAGAAGATGAACCCTTGTTTGAATCATTACCATTACTCATGCTCGTCAATTTCAATTTTTCCAACTCTAAAGCTAAGACCTTTTCTTCATGTTCCATTTTTGCTTTCTCTTTCCTCTCATCAGACTCTCTCTGTAATCTTCTTTCCTCAGCCTGAGCCTCTTTTTGAAGTCTTTCATTTTCAGCTTCTTTTTCAAGTCTTTTATTTTCAGCCTCTTTTTCAAGTCTTTTATTTTCAGCCTCTTTTTCAAGTCTTTTATTCTCAGCCTCTTTTTGAAGTCTTTCAGCTCTAGCTGTAGCTGGAGTTTTCTCTCCTTAGCTTCTGATTCCCTTTTTTGTTTTTCCATTTCCATTTGGAATCTTTTTTCATCCACCTGCATCTGCAGTTTCTTTTGTTCAGCTTCCTTTGCTTTATCATATCGAGCAGTTGCAAATTCTTCTAACTTATCACCAGTCTTCCCAAGCAATTTACCCTGCTCAATAAAGTGCTCAAATGTAGACATGTTGTCTAACATATGAGTCCAAAACCTGAAATAATTAACTAATTTATTTCAAACCTAAGTGTAACAAGTCTTATTAAGCACTTGTATATTCACATCACATTATATTATCCCAGTCTCTGTGGGAAACAAGTCTCCAATCAAAGAACTTGTATATGAAATATCAGCACTCAATTCTTGATCATAAGTGCACTTCTCATTCAATAGTGCACGACACTATTCATCATTCATTTATCATCAGTGTAGTAGTAACAGTGCATTAGCATAGCCCATTAACTAATTACTATAACTGTAAACAATGACTATGTAAACACATGCAGAATGTAAACATTGAAAATGTAAACAATGCAAACAATGTAAACAATAACAATGTAAACAATAACAAAGATCAGCAACAATACAAAAACGTTCGCAGAAATCAACTAAAAATAAAGCAGAAATTAATGAAATATCACAAAAAATGTGACGATATCTGCGCTATAATTAAACAAAATACATGACACCACAGTGTATAAACAAAAATGTTGTATGAAACTAAATTATAGACAAGAGTAGGCTAACAAATACAAACAAATCAAAACAAAACTAAAGAATGCGAAATAATAACGAAAACAATATTAAAACATGTCATCACAGCTAACATAAATAGCAACAGAAGTCGCTTAGCAAATTCCAGTATCGGAAATTTGCAAACCCTACAGAAAACGCTCACAATAGACGACCTCTATGACGTGGCATAATCTAACGGAGACACCACCCAACCGAGAACCCGCTGAAATATAAACATATAAATATACAAATAACATATAGACATATAACATATAGAATGAGATGATACACAGAAGACTCAGCAGAAGTATAAGGGCACAGTTTACATACAAACAGGCCACTTAACTTATAGGCTTCCAATCGTAGAACAGCAGAAAAAACGGATGTCAATCAACGTCCTAAAGAGCGAAGCTCCAACGATGATGGCACATCTGAACTGCTTCCACTGCTAACACGATGGTACAAGAGCTTCTGAAATACTGTGTGTTGAGTTGTTTCGGCACTTGACCTTCTAATCCAAAAGTAAGTTGATGGAAATCGGTACTTGGCCTTCTTCAGAAAACAACCCGTTTCAACCGGCACTTGACCTTCACAAAAACGACAGCACTGGAACCTTGACAGCAGCAACTTGCTTGACTTGCGTAAAAGATAACAGCAGTCCGAGTTATCCGGCAACATGTAACAACGCCGGGTACTGTCAAATTCTTGTTTCCGTCAAAAAGTTGAAATTTTGACTTTTACCGGGCAACGCCGAGTACTTTGAAAATTTTGAAGATGTTGACTGTATTGAAGAATGTTAATTTCTTGAAGGATGCTGATGAATTCTTGTTGAAAATGAAGTGGGTAAGGGACCCCGTGTTTGCTGGTACCAGAATCAAACCAGCTTATGGCCACCAAATGATGCGTGATGCCATATGATGATGGATGGTATCCGCATGTCTGGTTTTGTGTAGTGTGCAGATGTGTTCAGTCAAACAATGTTCATACAAAAATAACAGCGCAATCCACATAGGACGTCAGTAAACTCACGACGTATAAAGTCAATGATTCTTGTAACAGCCGTTGACGTTTTTCTTCATTATTTATTGTGGACGCCACAGTGACAAAATGGTTACGCGAATATGTAGGCACATCAAACAGTCATTATCACAGCAACATTCAATACAGCAATAGACGGTAGACAGCATTACAATGATGAGTCAGATGCATGTTATATTTCATAGTGCTGTAAATGTAGTCAGGTGAAAAACTCCATCCTTTTCTATAACAGCCAGGAGATAACCAGATGTATGAGATCAGTTCACTCTCCTTAGTCTGACTTCAGCAAGACAGACACGTCTGCCGAAGTATAAATAATGTCCTCAAAAATATCCTCTAGATAATAAAGGTTTTCCAAACCTAGTTCATTTAACAAAGTAGCAAGTAATGGTCCTTGGGACATGCATCAACCGATGCAGTACAATACAGCGACATGTGAGCTGGGAAAACATCTCGTGACGACGACTTTCGAAGACAGGCTATGAATCGAAATCGCTCACGACCCAAAATCGATAGAGTTAATGAAAAGTCAATTTACCTTGCCTTCAGGAAATACACAGAAATATCACGCCTCCCGACATGTGGGAAACACTAGAGGTATTATCTCGAATAAACGAAATATCCATTAAGAGGACTACACATCCCTGACAGAACAAAAAATAGCGGAGATCCCCTCTTCAACGAGGCATCTCTTTCGCCATTCAAATCGCTCACTCCACTAGTGGTGGGCGGAAACCGATCGACCAAAAAACAAGACCAGTCATGCGCAGTCCAGCGCAAAAAGACCACAGCTCAAAACTTAACTGCATTCAATACCAACGCGGGAAGACAAATGCTTACCGAGAAAATTGGAGATCTTTCCAGTTGGGAAGGCCTTTCGTATGATCTTTCCATTTTGGAATCTTATAAAAATGCCTCCTCCGCCGTTCTTAACTGTTCTCTGTTTCTCTTCCCCCCCCCCCCCCTCCCACCCAAAGCGGATCCATCTGTGTATGCGTGTGTCCACTCCTTCGGGTTGAACTTTTCTTCAATCATTTCTTGAGCCAAAGTTTTTAGTAGTTGTGCGGTCTGGTGGCCTTTCTTTTTTATTTTAAGGACTTCTGTGATGATAGATATATTTTCATGGCAGTCGCCTGGCTCCTCGTAATCAATTAACATTTCAATCTCAGTAGATCGGTTTGGGAGGAGGTCTTCATGGCATCGATGCAGATGTTTGGAGATGTTTAAGAAGCTGGTTCTTTTCAGCCTGTTCTTTGTCAAACTATGGAGTTTGGCATGCATTGGATGACTTGGCATTCGTAGAAGCTTCTCACTGTGAGTGAATATCTTTCCCTCACGTCTGTCATCAAGACAGCGGATGTTGGTGTATCTCTACATTGCCTGGATTGGAGAAGTCTTCATCCCTCCAGTGACTAATCTAAGGCCTGAATTTTGCACTTTCCCTAGACGTTCTGTGTTTGTTTTAGATGCCGTGGCCCAGGCTGACATGCCATATTCAAGTACAGGCCTGACTGTGCCTGTGTAGACTTTTTTTAAGTATGTTGGTATTTCCCCCCCTCCCCCCCCCCCCCCCCCCCCCCCCCCCCAACTTGTGCCAGCCAGTTTCTTCATAATAGAGAGCTTTCTTATTGCTCTCTGTTCTACTGCTTTTATGTGCTTCTTCCAGGTGAGTCTCTTATCCAACTTGACTCCCAGGTATGTTGGATTTTCCTCGATTGGAAGCTCACTTCTATTTAGTTGCAGTTTGATCGTTTCTCTGCGGTTTGACAGAGAGAAGCAGGTTGCTACTGTCTTGGAGAGGTTTATCTGTACTCCCCAATCTGATGCCCATTTACCGATGGTATTTAGCGCTGCTTGCATCTTGAACTTCGCAGTAGGCAAATGTTCAGCGGCACACCAGGCAGCAAAATCGTCAGCATGAAGAGCCCTGGAGACATGCCCGGACAGTTTCTCTGCAATATCATGTATATATCTGATAAAAAGTGTGGGGGAGATAACTCCTCCTTGTAGCACACCCTGTTGGAGAGTGACGCGATGGCTCAGTTTCCCGTCAAGTTTTACTCTTGCTGTGCGGTATCGGAGAAAGTCCCGTATCCAACTGAACATTCTCCCTTCAATTTTGTTGTTGAGCATCTTAATAAGGAGGAGTCCTTCTTTCCATACCTTATCAGAGGATTTTGTCAAGTCTACAAAAACAGCCAGTACTTTCTTTTTCTCCTGAAAGGTATTTTCTACTTCCTGGGCTAGATATACTAGCTGGTCTTCGGTGCTGCGGTGTTAACCGTGTGTTATCAAGCAGATGGTTTTTTTTTCCAGATGTTTCAGTAATCTTGAGTTCACCATTCTTTCCATTACCTTACCCAGACAGCTCAGTAGGCTAACTGGTCGGTAGCTGGACTTGCTTGTTTTCTCCTTTTGTTTCTTTCTGATGGGAACAATGATTTCTTCTCGCCAACGATCTGGAAATTTTCCATTACTCCATGATTGATTGAAGATTAGGAGGAGCTTGTGCCTGGCTACAGGTCCAAGGTTCTTGATCATATCATTTGTGATACCATCTTTTCCTGGAGCTTTCATGTTCTTTAGTTTTGTTATGGCAGCTATTAGTTCTGTCATAGTAAGGGATGACTTCATTGTAGCAAAGTAAATTGCTGGAGAGGTTATGATGGTAAAAGATAAGAATGATAGAGTTAAATGTGTTAACCGTGTGAGGTCAAGCTATGTAAGACCTTGAGTCTAGTGGTTGAAGAAGATGAGTTCTCAAGGAACCTAACGCTACCTCTCAAGATCTCACACGGTGCTGTAAATTAATTCTAATGTATGGTGTTTGATGTGGCTAGTGTCTAGGGCAGTGTTTCTCAACCCTGATAGTAGCAACGCCCCCTTTTGACAACTAATATTTTTAAAAGCCCCCCCCCCACCCTTTTAACACCCCCCTTGCTCTTTATCGTATACACACACACACGCACACACACACATATACATATATTCCACCATATTTTTAAAAAAGCAATGCAGTTAATGAGTTATCTTTTCTTATAATATAAAGAAAAAGAGAAAGCACATTTATAAAAGCATAGTTATATTAAATATGTGTTTAAGTAGGGAATTATATACAACACAAGTTCATTTTTTGGCAGGGACACGTGATTGTGCGGGGAGTGTTTTGGGAGGGAGTCGTGCTGTGAAAGTGGACAGAGTAGGGAAGGGGCTGTGATGTGTTCACGGGTTAGTCAACGTTTGACGGGAATGTGTTTCCAGAAGAAAATATTATTCTAGAGTGGAGTGAGAAGGTTAGCTTGGGTGTGTCGAGAGGCTAACGAATGTTTCGAGTGTTGAAGGTACATAAATCTCCACCTACTGTCTCCTGACAATGGTAACATCCCAGGTACTAAAATTTTGCGTTTGGAATCCTTGAAACACTCCATGGGACGTAGGGCCAATAAAAACTATCGTGTTTCAAGCTATGGGAAGGGGAATATCTTTTGTAATTGTTTCATATTGATTCTGGTAAAAATGTACACAACGCCCCCCTGAATGGAAGTAGTGACCCCCAATCGTTGCGACCCACCAGAACGCCCCCAGACATCTTGAAAACGCCCCCAGGGGGCTGTACCGCCCCCGTTGAGAAACACTTGTCTAGGGGATGCAATGAAATGATGGTACATCAAACCAACACAGTATAACTCTCTAATAGAATCTTTATAACTCTGTTGTTTAGTTTTCAATTTGGAAATTTTTTTTTGGTACAATTTATTGTGCCTGTCCTGCAATCTCTTTTGGACAGGTCTTTTAAAACTGAAGAAAATGTATGTTACACTGAAACGTGAACTGAAAATAAGGACTCTTGGTCCAACAAAACTATTATTAATAGTAAAATGTTCCGTAAGGTGTTTCACAGGCTGTTAAGTAATAATTAATAATGTGAGTCAGTTATTGGAGAGACTGTTTATGTCATCATTTCCCCGAGAGTTTCTGTTAATGGGTAGGGAAACAGTTTTCTCCAGATAAAGTGTCAGTTTGCCCAGATTGTGGCACATAACCTGAAATTTTTTTCCTGAAGATTCAATCGTTGATATGGCTCTGTAAAGAACATCAGCTCTCAGAGCTCCACTTGACAATTATTTATACAGAACACGCTGTACTGGAGACGTTACTGTCTTCACTCGTACTTCAGCTTTCCTGTCACCGGCTGGTAACAGGAAATAAAACCCTGCAACATAAAAGACACCCTGGCCTTTTCATATCTGTTATATTTTTCCCTCAACTCTCTACATGACATGATGGGGTTCAGCCTCGTGTGCATTACAAGTGCACCAGCCCCTAAGTTTTCTTGAACTCACATCATATTGTGACCACACATCAGGTCCATATGGCAGATACGCCACTGTCATTTTACATAGTCTTCTTCAACACAATTTAATAGGGAGTATTTACATCTCCTTATATGCATATAATTTTCTTCTATTACAAAATATAAACGCTCCAGGCAATCAATAGTGTTTAGCGAACACAGAGGCTTGCTATTTTACTTTAGTCTTACAATAATTTTTAATTACAACATTGCAATATTCAAACATAAATCAAACATGTATACCCAAACTGTCTCTTTAGGCATGTCATACACTTTCCCACTTTTTGCCTTTGCACATATTACATAATAATATAGATATTCTTCTTACCAGAATTCAATGAAATAAGCACAGGTGCGATGGATGGCACACATTCAGCTTTGCTGCTGGCTAGACTATGACAAATACTTTTTAGTTTTAGTTACAAATAAAAGTCACACTTCTAGGATCACATCGACCTGCTTCAGGGACAGCTTTCTACAAAATGGTAAAAACCTATCTAAGTTTTCCATAATATAAAATGCGTTGGCCAATCAGATCGGAAGGCTAAGCTTTTCAATTTTGAATTTGAAAATAAAGTCAAAATTACATCTCAATTTTTCAAATGTACGTCGGTCACATTTTGGCATTAAAAGTTAAAAACAGTTTTGGTTTTTGACCTAACAAGTTCTGCCTCTCATTCACTTCAAGATTTCCACTACCAATTATTTTTAGTTTTAGGCCATCCCATAATATCTCTCCCTCTTGGACTTTTACCCTCCCCTCTTCTGCCTCTTTTTAACAACGCGTGGAAAAAAATTTGTCACCGATAGTGAATGCAAAAACAAGCGTCTGTTCGTTCATCTGTCTGGGCACACCTAGTCTTTTGTCAATATCTTTACTTTTAATGGGGCGATCTTGAAAATTGTAACATAATATTACTCAGGAGATCATATGCTATCAAACTAACCAACTTTTATGGCCCTAGTTTTGGAGGTGAAATTCTTTTCTCACCTTAGACGTCGAAAGAAAAACATCAGGAATGTGTATATTTCGATGGATATCATCATGTTATGTTAAATATAGAATAAAAGATACATCAGAGTATCTAGTGGTGTAGATATTTTCCAATAACCGACCTCGAAACCCTCGAATCGGTCGGTTGGATAGGAGGGTTGATCAGAGATTTAACAAGTCACTATCGTAAAACAAGCGATTGTTTTCGAAACAGGAAGACTAATCGACAAATAAAAGAAGACTCTAAGCAGAAATATGTCTCCGACTATATAAGAAAAAGACGATGGTCATATATCGGTCATGTCCTACGAATGCAAAACAACAGAATACCACTACAGGCGCTCACTTGGGTTCCTGAGGGTAAGAGGAAAAAAGGAAGACCAAAAGAAACACTTAGAAGAACAATAATAAGAGAAGGAAGAACGTTGGGCCTAAATAATGCGCAAGAGTTAAGAGGAGTGGCGTCACAACGAACAACCTGGAGAGTACTGGTTTCTGCCTTATGCGCCGTATTTGGTGCTTAAAGAATTTATTATTATTATTGGAAATAAAGAATTCCATATATTTTCCATGTGAGTTTCAATTTCTAATATTACCTAAACACGCCATCTCTCTCCCCGCTTCTGAGTAGTTCAATTTCGAAACTACAAGTCTGTGACGTCATAAAATGTACCAATTTGCAGACAAAGCGAGGCGTGTGTGTTTATACTAGTCAGTCGGTGTGCTTATGGAACGAACAAATATTTGACTTAATGTCGTAATTTTCCATCTGCCGCTAACAATATCGCCCGCGTTTGCCTACAATTTTGCGTGTTTCAACCATTTGTGTCAAAAGTCTCATTCTAAAAATACACTTGCCTCTCTCCTCCTTTTCACCCTTTTGGTCTGAAACAAGGCTAATTCCGTCAAAATTGTTACCGATATTTTCAAGGTCACTGGCAAACGATAGTATCTTTACACTACGATTCTGTCTAGCTAAAATCCAAGCGCTGACTGGCGTGGGGAAATAAGACGCGTCATAACCCAACTATTTTTATTTCTATACTATCTTACTTTATAATTACAAATAATAATTTTATCGGTGTATCAATGTAATTTTATGACATTCATGCAGGTATCTGGGTTTTGGTGCTTCAGTTTTTCTTTTACTTCCTTACGTACTTCTTGGATACGTGCATGTGAAAGTGATATGGTGCTTTCTTCCTTGCAGAAATCGGCCAGGATGTTTGCTGCCATCTTTCCTGTGTGGTATTTTTCATTTTCCTTGATGACAGTTTTACAGTAGCTGGTTGTTGTTGCTTCATTTAGTACTCTTGTCAGATTCCACAGCTTGCTTGAGTCCTTTTCCATGTTGAGATTGCTGGTCTTCTGGTTCCAGCTCCTTTGGATTTCAGCTTTCTTTTGTTCATTAAAAGCTTGTTTAATTCTGTTGTGCCTCTGGGTGTTGTCTACTGTGGGATTTTGCTCCGTAGGTTCCCGTGCTTTATTTAAGTCACTATGGAGTTTTCCCAGGTTATCACTCCAGTATGGTTTGTAGTCTCGTCGTTTACCTCGTGGAATTGACTTTTGCTGCTTGGATGATTGCCTCACTGATGATGGAAATTTTTTAATTGATGTTATTTGAGTGGGTAATGTTCTGACAGAGGTTATCGACTTGTTCTTTAAAAAATCCCCAGTTTGCTTTTTTGGAAATTCCAGCTAGGAGACATATTAATTTGTCCTGCACTTCTTACCTCAGATATCTGTAACGTGACTGGTACATTGTCACTCCCCCCCCAGTTGGTTATTTACTGTTCTAGTGGTGAGTCGATGTATGTCTTCTGTAGCCATAGCAAGATCTGGTGTGCTCGTTGTTTTCCATACTCTGAAATAGAAGGTGGCTTATCCTCTTGTTGGTTTATTAGAATTACGAGTAGTTTATTCTCTACCATCCAATCTTCCACCTTTTCTCCTCTCGGATCTTTGCCAGAAAGAGCTTAATGCTATCCTATAGGCTGTCTTCTTCTTGGCCTGATTCTAATCTAGTCCTCGGTCCTTCAGAGATTGTCTGATATTGTCCTCCAAGCGGACTCTTGGTCGTCCTGGATCCCTGGCTCTTAGTTCCCCATACTTGTCGTGGTAGCCGATCTTCTCTCATTCTGCAGACATGGGTCTTGTCATACTTCTTCAATCCTTCTATTCTACGCAGCATCCATTTATGAAAGTCTGTAGCTTTTTGGTTGTTCTTTTTGTGTTGGACTTAATTTCTTTAGATCTCCCCCCCCCCCCCCTCTTCCCCCCACAGCGCAATGAAAGCTGCTCTAGCCTTTTCTATTCTTGTTGTGATTTCACTGCTTGCCACTCAAATTGTTTCTATATTTCTGCGATGGTACATGTATAAGTATATTTCTGCCATGGTATAAGTATATTTCTGCCATGGTATAAGTATATTTCTGCCATGGTATAAGTATATTTCTGCCATGGTATAAGTATAAATCTATATCTTTTAGCAATGTTTCTTAAATTACAATCTCGCAGTCGTTTCCTGCATTTATTCTCATTATCTTTATTTTCTCTCTGTGCTTTTTCAGACACATTGTTGTCACCTCTCATCACGTACTTTCATCCTGTCTTGCAAATAAATACAGTTATGAGACAGAAGAGCCAGTTCGTCGGCAAAATCTAGGTCGTCGACTACTACTGCAAAGTGTGTGACTATCCCTTGTTGTTGGAAAGAAAACTATATATATATATCCTCTTCTTTATTGCTTGGCAGCTGACTGACAAGGCAATCAGTGACCATCACGCCATCATGCCATCACGCCTTATAGCGCAGCAATAAACTGTCTCCACTTTGCTCGTGCAGCAGCCATCCTTCGCGTGGTACCCCAGCTCTGGTTCATGCTTTACATCTCTGACTCCATGTCACGAAATGGATTTAGGACTAGAGACTGTCTACATATAGTGACAAGACAATAGTAAGAAGAAAGACTGAAATGATAGATTCAGATAGAAATATAGTGCAAACTGTGAAAGTTGAGACCATTGGCTCCGAGGTTGAGAACCGAGGTTGATTCTTTCCTCGCCACTTCGGACGTTTAAATTGCTATGGCCTCGAACCACCTCTAACTACCCTATGGGGATAAGGTTCAATTAAGATTCACAAACACCAAGGTACAGACAACATATAGCTACTGTACTAAAGGAAATGACTGATGCCAGCTACAATTTATACAAGTTTATTATACACCTATAAACAACAAACATATGCATGTCCCATACATCAAGTGCGAGGATGCACTCCTGAAACAAAAGCAAGCACAGTTAAAAATGCATCAACCCCAACCCTTCTCCCACAATTGCAACCTGTATGGAGAAAGAAGGTAAGGTTAACTGAAATGAACTACACTGCACTTGATGTCGCCTACACTCCAAACTAGCTGTTCTAAATTCTAACTCTAACTCTAAGTCCACTGATAGCTGGAACGACGGCGAAGTGACTACACAATCTCTGCACAGACTTCGGTTCTACACAGCCTATCCTGGAATCTCCTGAACACAACTAACTGCACCTCTAAACTTCAGCAGCTGTCCTCTGCTATGATTCACCAAAACTAACAGTTCTGCCTATCTGTGCTGACTTCAGTAGAGAGAATGTTTACCCTATCTCTCTCCACTAACTCTGGACTTGATGACTGAGGGTTAACAAAACCCCACTGGATTCTGGGCTGGAACTGTAGCGGACTTCTACCACTCGGAAATTACCTGCCCGAGTACCTATAACTGGGCTGTCGGCTTTATTATGGCCGTGAAGAAACGAACACAAAATTACCACACCGCTGGCAGCCTGCCAAATCTGCGTGTGTAACGAGCGTCAGAGCTCAGGATTTATCCACAAAAATCCTATTCGCTGGAAAATGTCTTCCCCTGGTTGGGAAAACGTATTTTCTTCCTCTCCGTCCACTAACTCTGGCAACTAACGTAAAACCCTTGCGGTTCTGCGAATGCCCCAACTTTGCCGTGGGAGAAATTTTGTGGTCTCAAAATTCCGCTCTCATTCCCACAAAAAGCCGGCACCTGCAAATCTCGAATGTCCAACTGAAGGCAATCGACAATTTGCTTCTGGCACCCGGCTTTGGCAAATTTTCATTAAAAGAGCAAGAAACTATGAAATATAGGCCTTTTATAATCAAGACCCCCACGCGCCGACTTCGTGACGTCATATGCGCGGCGTGGTTGTAAAGCCAATGAGAGCTCTGCATTTCAACTGCAGTTATCTCTCAGCCAATCAGAACCTAGATCGTTCTGATGTAACGTGCATGGGTTTTAGACAAAGAAACGAGATTAAGCCTAGCCCTATACTGCGGAAATGAAGCAAAAATGGCCGCAATTAATTTAACTCCCGAAAAATGCGTATATGGCCACGCAATATCTTTAAAAAAAGACAATCTGGTGCCAATCCTGATCTAGCAACTATAATCTTTCTTCTAGAAAAATACTGTCTAATTCCCTACACCCCCATTCTAAACACATAAAGAAGAACCATAAAGCAGATGAGATCAAACTCCCTCGTGATCTCATCTTGAAAAAAAACGTAAATAATAGAAGGAGAAGAAACATGGAGAAGGATTACCTGTAATCCCTCCTAAAATATAGTGAACAAAATGCAAGGAGAAAAAGACATGGGCCATTTGAAAGACAGAATCTCAGTACTTTCGTCACATCACTCCCACCTTCGAAGATTGAGCATCGATCTCATTACTGAAATCTCTGTGTTTCACACTGGCCCTTAACTCTGTCTACAAGGCTGTCTGTCCTTACCCCTCCTATTCAGTGTTCTTCGACCTTCCTCTTTTGCGTTTCCTCCTTCTTCCTCTCCTAGAATGAGCTCCTATGCTCCGTTGGGAGAGTTGATCTCTCTTCAGACCTGTGCCGTCTAATGGCGGGTCTGAACTTTCCCTTGCTATGACCGTCAAAAGGCTGTCCTGGTCAGCTGATGTGACCGACGGGCGCTGTGGCGACCTGGCAATGGTGACTTCCTCGCTGCGCGTCAGCAGAGTTGTGACTGCTGGTACCGTGCGAAACTGATGCAACGTCTCGGGTTCCTCTGGTGTAGAGCCTCCGATTTCTTGCTGGGTGTCTATTGGATCACGATCGACCTCAATAGCTTCTACCTGTGAAGAAAGGTAGGTAAGATCTGCCCCTGGCAGCGGTTCTGGACTCGCTCTTCCCCTACCAATCTGAAGCGGGACAGAGCTCTCCAAAATAGCTCCTTGCAAATGCGTAAGGTCGCTTTTCTCACTCTTTTCTGGCCTGAAAAGTTGGTGAGATGAAACTGTAGACCACGGGAACTCTCCGTCTAACACCCTGGTTCTACCTTCAACCTTGCCCTCCCCTGTAAGAGTTACTGGCGTCAGTTGGGATGTGTCCTGCAGTGACACTTGACGGTTTAAGATCCCGTTAGATCGCGGAGAATCTGAGTTAAAGCTCTCAGTAACTGGTTCCAATGTTCCGTGAAACGAATTGGAAAAGATAGCCAATTTTTCAGGCTGCTCGTTACAAGAGTCGTTTCCTGTAAACGAGATACGAGAGTTGTGGGGCCCATCTCCGTCTATAGGCAAACGGATACTCAGATCACTGTCCTCCTCCGTTTGAGTAAAGTGCTGGTCGGATGGGGCTCCAGGGCTGGTTGGAACTATATGCTCGCTCAGACCGCTATCTTGTGCCCTATGAAGATGGCGCTGGTCGTTGACATATGTAATACTGCTCTTGTCAGTATGTTCCTCACTTGAGGAAGCTAATACCATCGGGGGCCTAATTCCCGACAACAAAGAGTGTACTTCCGGAATCAGAGGCGTCTTCACCACTGTTTGGCCGGTTGGCTGAACAGGGCTGGCGGGCGAATTTGCCTCTGCAAATAACATACCGCTGTCGTCGGAGGCATTGAACCTCTCCTTAGCACGACAGTTATGTTCGAGCTCTCTCGGGGCTTCGTGAATTAGGGGTTCTCCTTTTTCACGTTTCTGGCCTGCAGTAGGCCCCCTTGCATCAGCAAGGATCGGTGTGGTCGGGTTCCCCAAAACCAAATATGGGTTGCCAAGAATGAAGTCATAGGCTGGCTGAGCCGTTACAGCTGCCTTGATGGTGCCAGACACGAACTTACATTTCACTTTAATATTGGCTACGGGAAAGCACTGTGAAGTCCCTTTCCTTAAAACTCCACCAATATTCACTTTTTCTTTCGTCATCTGCCAGGGCTTCACCAGATGTCGGGCGACTATGCTGGGGTAGGTAAGCCCGCTGTCAAATAAGCATGTAGTCTCAGTCCCGTTCACTTCTGCTGGCCCGCTGTTGGAAAACAACTTCTCTGACTGGAAGGGTTTCCACTTCTTCCCTTGTTTCACCCTCACAGGCCTTAAACAAGCCATCTGATGAGCGGGTTGTTTGTTTGGGCACCGTGTTGTCCAATGAGAAGTAGTCCGACAGAACCTACAATATCTCTCATTATCTCCCCGGTTCCTGACGGGTTCATGAGAAGTCGGCCCCTGTCTTCTGTTAGGCGGCTGGGAGCGCATGTTATGACTGGGAGGGGGCTCCTTGCGAGACGGCCCTTGCGGTTGGTGAGCTGAAGAGGAAGGCGAATGCGATGAAGATGCTCCTTTGTCCGGGGCTGGCAGGTCAGGGTGTTTTCTTTTCTGGCCCAGTACTTCGGCCTGGGCCGTCTGGAACCTTTCTGCAAATAGAATTATCTGGTCCAGTTGCTGTGCGCCCTGCTCCGCCAGGTACTTCCTTAAGTCCGGAGACAGGTTGGCCTTTATCTGTTCGCACATGATGAGCTCTTCGAGTCCTTCAAACGATTTAGCCAAACCCGACAACTCTCTCCAGCGAGTGAGGTAATTCCTCAGCCTCTCCGCGAATTGGGGAAAACTTTCTCCCTTCTCCAGTCGACTTTCCCTAAACATCGTTTGGCACTTCCGGGGAGTCCATTGGAATCGCTGTAACAGGGCGTTCCGCAGAGCCTCAAAGTTACCTTGGTCATCTACCAGCATCTTGCTATAGACCTCATACGCATGTGCTCTTAGAGATTGAGATAATTTGAGACACCAAAGACTATCATCCAGCCCGTATGCCTTTGCCATTCGTTCAAATTTTTCTAAAAATACCTCAATTTTCTCATTCCCGTTAGGAAAAGAGTCCATCGGAAAATTCATGGCTGCCATCCGGGGCCCTCCGTTTCCTGAGGTGTCTGTTGCCCCTGCTCCGGGAGAATCTCCGTTAGCCGAACTGCCTTCCGAAGATCGGTACTGCAGTTCCAGTGAACGCAGGGCAAGTTCATGCTGTCTCTCTGCTGCCTTCTCCCTCTCTTGGGCTTCCCTCTGTGCTAACTTCTCCTGGGCTTCCCTCTGTGCTATCTTCTCCTGGGCTTCCCTCTGTGCTATCTTCTCCTGGGCTTCCCTCTGTGCTATCTTCTCCTGGGCTTCCCTCTCTGCTATCTTCTCCTGGGCTTCCCTCTCTGCTATCTTCTCCTGGGCTTCCAATTTACGCAGGTCTTTCTCCGCTTCCCTTTTCTCTCTCTCCGTCTGCTGGTCCTGTTCCCTCATAATGTAAGCCCTAGTCTCGGCCTCATTCATCCCCATGCTTTTAGCTGCGTCCTTCCATGCAGTAAGTAGCTTGACCAATTCAGCCATCTTACCTGACAAATCAGCAGTACTCACAACGAGGGGAAATGACAAAAAAGGAACAAGAAAAATTTACTGTTACCTACTATGAATATGCTGTCGCAAAAACCCGCACTCAGACTAGCACCAAGTCTGACTAATAACTACCTGAAAAAAATTCAAGTTATCCAGCTACCCAAAACCCGAATTTACTTTCCTGTCAAGAAAAAAATTCCATTAGCCATCAATTACTTCTGAGTCATAAACAACCTTACAACCACTATCCTCTATACTAACTGGAACCTGTGGAAAAAAACTTATAGCTGGATCAGTCTTAATATAGCTCAAGTCTAGGGGATTTTTTTTTTTTGAAATCTATTTCCAGAACTTTCTACAGAGACAATCTATGAATCTAGAATTGGTCCCAACAAAGATGATCCCAAGGACGACGCCACCACTTTGTCAAGATCACAGAATTGAACGTAACAAAGATGATTCACCGGACGATAGCACCCACTTTGTCACGAAATGGATTTAGGACTAGAGACTGTCTACATATAGTGACAAGACAATAGTAAGAAGAAAGACTGAAATGATAGATTCAGATAGAAATATAGTGCAAACTGTGAAAGTTGAGACCATTGGCTCCGAGGTTGAGAACCGAGGTTGATTCTTTCCTCGCCACTTCGGACGTTTAAATTGCTATGGCCTCGAACCACCTCTAACTACCCTATGGGGATAAGGTTCAATTAAGATTCACAAACACCAAGGTACAGACAACATATAGCTACTGTACTAAAGGAAATGACTGATGCCAGCTACAATTTATACAAGTTTATTATACACCTATAAACAACAAACATATGCATGTCCCATACATCAAGTGCGAGGATGCACTCCTGAAACAAAAGCAAGCACAGTTAAAAATGCATCAACCCCAACCCTTCTCCCACAATTGCAACCTGTATGGAGAAAGAAGGTAAGGTTAACTGAAATGAACTACACTGCACTTGATGTCGCCTACACTCCAAACTAGCTGTTCTAAATTCCAACTCTAACTCTAAGTCCACTGATAGCTGGAACGACGGCGAAGTGACTACACAATCTCTGCACAGACTTCGGTTCTACACAGCCTATCCTGGAATCTCCTGAACACAACTAACTGCACCTCTAAACTTCAGCAGCTGTCCTCTGCTATGATTCACCAAAACTAACAGTTCTGCCTATCTGTGCTGACTTCAGTAGAGAGAATGTTTACCCTATCTCTCTCCACTAACTCTGGACTTGATGACTGAGGGTTAACAAAACCCCACTGGATTCTGGGCTGGAACTGTAGCGGACTTCTACCACTCGGAAATTACCTGCCCGAGTACCTATAACTGGGCTGTCGGCTTTATTATGGCCGTGAAGAAACGAACACAAAATTACCACACCGCTGGCAGCCTGCCAAATCTGCGTGTGTAACGAGCGTCAGAGCTCAGGATTTATCCACAAAAATCCTATTCGCTGGAAAATGTCTTCCCCTGGTTGGGAAAACGTATTTTCTTCCTCTCCGTCCACTAACTCTGGCAACTAACGTAAAACCCTTGCGGTTCTGCGAATGCCCCAACTTTGCCGTGGGAGAAATTTTGTGGTCTCAAAATTCCGCTCTCATTCCCACAAAAAAGCCGGCACCTGCAAATCTCGAATGTCCAACTGAAGGCAATCGACAATTTGCTTCTGGCACCCGGCTTTGGCAAATTTTCATTAAAAGAGCAAGAAACTATGAAATATAGGCCTTTTATAATCAAGACCCCCACGCGCCGACTTCGTGACGTCATATGCGCGGCGTGGTTGTAAAGCCAATGAGAGCTCTGCATTTCAACTGCAGTTATCTCTCAGCCAATCAGAACCTAGATCGTCCTGATGTAACGTGCATGGGTTTTAGACAAAGAAACGAGATTAAGCCTAGCCCTATACTGCGGAAATGAAGCAAAAATGGCCGCAATTAATTTAACTCCCGAAAAATGCGTATATGGCCACGCAATATCTTTAAAAAAAGACAATCTGGTGCCAATCCTGATCTAGCAACTATAATCTTTCTTCTAGAAAAATACTGTCTAATTCCCTACACCCCCATTCTAAACACATAAAGAAGAACCATAAAGCAGATGAGATCAAACTCCCTCGTGATCTCATCTTGAAAAAAACGTAAATAATAGAAGGAGAAGAAACATGGAGAAGGATTACCTGTAATCCCTCCTAAAATATAGTGAACAAAATGCAAGGAGAAAAAGACATGGGCCATTTGAAAGACAGAATCTCAGTACTTTCGTCACACTCCACAGTTCTCCGCCAGGTAGCTTTTAGCCGGCCTCGCTTTCACTTCTCTTCTGGAGTCCATAGCTATATATAGTTGATACTTATTGGAGCAAATCTGTTCTAGAAATTAACACGAACGTATATCATATGGCGTCAAGTAAAGAAATGTGTGTATTTCGTGACGCGCTGGATACGTTCTACAACTAAGAACGATGACGTATAAAAACAAATAGTCCTTACACTAGTTGAAAACATAAGGTCCGCAGGAAGCTTAACTGTAAAGAAGGAGATCGGTAACAACCGAAGACCTTCTAGTTGGATTCTTCATCTGAGTTTCCTGTATTTTAAAAGTAAAGGTTGTCTCATAACAGATATTGCCGTATTGGAGTTAATTGTTAGAGACTTCATTATACTAGGTCCAGCATTGAGAGATTGGGTCATCTGTTTCCTTCCTCACTGCCTTTTTCTTCTCCAACTCAGTAGCTAAGTGAGGTACCAATTTATAGCTGGGCAGACTGGAAGGTGTCGATACCGTGAGTTGAACCCGATATCATTGTCGCGAGAGACCTGCGCTCTTCTCACTCTCTGTCAATCGGACAATTGTATTCTTCAACAGTAAAATATCAGACATTTCATTGGGACCTAAGACGCGTCAACAGTGAGGAATGCAGTTAGCGACCCATAGCTAGACTGCTTGCGTCAGGGTCAGTGAACCAGAGCTGACCAAGACCCTACTCCACCTCCAAGTGATGGTCCTGGAAACAGGCTGCATCACTGCAGTCTGGCTGAGCGAGTAGGGATCGAAGAGGGAAGGCTAACCCGGTCCCAAAAATGCCGTGCTGAAGTCAGATGTGTCGGCCGAAAGGCGCAAATGTCGCAGCTTCGCTGTAAACGGACACAACGCAACCAACGTCCTTTTCAGGACGAACAAAGAAGAAGACATTTCATTAATACACGGAAACATAACTCAGGACGGAAGTTACAACAAGTGAATGTCTTCACTTTTGTGTTGTTGTTGTTGTATGCCAGTGTGTGCATGTGTCCTTTTTTTCCTTTTGAATTTAATTGTGCCGTCACTTGTCTACAGAAAATAACATTCTCTCTGAAGTCGTTTTCGTGCTCGATAACCTGATAGAAATCGCCGGAAGGCATGTTTTCGTGTGTTTTTGAACGATGGGTTCACTGAGCACTCCTCCGTGATGACTATCTTGTCCGCTACATATATTTTATGTTTGGCTGTTGCAGCAATTAGGGCAGGGGTTCCCAACCTTTTCTATGCCCCGCACCCCTAGGAAATGCTTGATTAATGTTCGCACCCCCTACAAAAGTAATATCACATTTGAAGATGAATAAGTAAAATTGAGACTCTTGACCTTAGGCTTCTTTGTCGCACCCCCTGAAATGCCATCTCGCACCCCATGGTGGTGCGGGCACCCCAGATTCATTATCATCATCAGTTGCCATCTCCACAACGAAGGTTGGCTGTAATGGATCTCCAACGTCTTCTGTCTCTTGTCTTGATGGTGCATTCTGATAGACTCTTTCCTGTCCATCTCTTGATGTTGTCTTCCCACTTATAGCGCTGTCTTCCCCTTGCACGTTTGCCTTCAACTCTCCCTTCTGTTATGGTCTTCTGCAAGGTGTTATGCCTTTTTATGTGGCCAAAGTATTTTAGCTGTCGAACTTTGACCTCCCTCATTAGTTCTCTTTTCATACCTAGATTTTCTAGGACCTCCTTATTTGTTTTCATCTCTTTCCATGAGATACGCCCCATTCTTCTATATATCCACATTTCAAGAGCCTCAATTCTTTCTTCCAACTGCTTATTCATCGTCCATGTTTCTGCACCATACAGAAATGCAGAATATATATAACACTTTATGATTCTCAGTTTTAATTTGTGAGATAACTGTTTGGATGTCAGTATATGTTTCATGTTGTTGAATGTAGCTTTGGCCATTCCTATTCTCTTCTTGATTTCTGTTTCACATCTGCCATCTTCTGTTATTATATGACCGAGATATACGTAGCTCTTGACTTGTTCCAGGATTTCCCCATTTACGCTTATCTTTAATGTGGGTTTATCGTCTGTTTTGCTAATTATCATAGTTTTTGTTTTCTCAATATTAATGTCGAGTCCATATTCATGACTTATACTGTTCACTTGCTTCACTAGTTCTTGTAACTCCTGTTCGCTTTCAGCTAACAACACGGTATCATCTGCATATCTAAGGTTGTTTATTGACCTTCCACTGATGTTCAGTCCTGGTATTTCCTGTATCTGTTTGAAAATTTTTTCGGTGTATAAATTAAATAGGCAGGGGGACAGCACACAACCTTGTCTGACACCTCTTTTTATGTCTATGTATGGTGAATAATTCCTTCCAGATCTTACTGTGGCAGTTTGCTCCCAATAAAGGTTACTGAGTATTCTTATATCTTTTCCATCAATACCTATGTCTTCGAGGCATTCAATTATTTTCTCATGATGGACTCTGTCAAAAGCCTTCTTATAGTCAATGAAGCACATATACATACTTTTTTGGACCTCTGTATATTTTTCTGCTAATATTCTTAGGCAAAATATTGCCTCTCTTGTTCCACTGTTCCGTCTAAAACCAAACTGTTCTTCCTGGATTTCGCTGTCTACTTTACTTTACTTTACCCCAGATTGGGAACCCCTGAATTAGGGTGTGTCTTTAGATACGCATTAATAACTTCTAATTTTTTTTGGGAGTGGTGGGGAGAGAGACAACCACTGGTGTTAATTGTTTAGTTTCTTTTGTGTCCCCTGCCGTTTTATTTATTTTATTACACTTGCTTGTATTCAAATCAAAATTGCTGAGTAGATCCTTGCACGATATAAGTGTCGTCATGCAATACGACGATTTCTTTCTTTTCCTTCTTTGTCTTGTCTTCGTTCATTGTTGCCGTGAAGCTTAGTCTGGAACTTGCGTTCTTGAGTCAAGTCTTTCGCTTTGCTGCTGTGAGTCCATGTTGTTATGTTCCCTATTCATCTGCCTCTTGGTCTTCTCCGTGCCCTGAAAGTACGTATTGTCCTGTTGTAGGCACATAATCGTAATTTATCGCGCTTCTTTCATATGAGCTGGTCAAACCATTTAATTTTCTGTCTATATATTTGATGCAGGATGTAGTACCTACAATTGTTTTGATGTCATCATGTCTTATTCTGTCTCTCCTGGTAACGTTAATACTTTTCTTAAGCATCTCATCTTACAAGATGTGATTTCTATCTCCTGTGCTTTGTCAGGGACAATGTTTGACACTGATAGCTAAGAGTTGGTAAAATTATTTTATTGATCAGCTTTCTTTTAGTTTCCATACTGATATTCTGATGTTTGAGCTGTGATGACAGTTGGTACATCACGGTACTGCGCTGAAGACTCATTATAATCAGGTGCCATCTTCCCATCGAAGGTGGCTGCAATGGACTTTCAACGTCTTCTATCTCTTGTCTTGATGGTGCACTCTGATAGAATCTTTCCTGTCCATCTCTTGATGTTATCTTCCCACTTATAGCGCTGTCTTCGTTTTGCACATTTGCCTTCAACTCTACCTTTTATTATGGTCTTCAGCAAGGTCTTATGTCCTTTTATAGGGCCAAAATACTTTAGCTGTCTAATTTTGATCTCCTACTTTCTTTCTGTTGTATCTCCACTGCGTTCTATAGGGTTTTGCATGGCGAGGCCCCATTCTCATCCACGATGTCCAGCCATTATCTTTTTCTATGTCCTGATGCGCCTCCAGTGTGCCACACTCTTTGCTGTTTCACTTCGTAAGCCGTTGATCTTTTCAAATTCCTCTGCCTCACTCACCGTCTCAGTTTTGTGTACTGGGAATGGACATTACTCCTACTTTACTCATGTAGTTTCGCCAGTCAGCCAAGACTGTTGTCCGGGATGTGGCCACCGTTTACACAAGCGGTATTCGTGGAGCCATACATGAGCCACATAAAGAGGGGGGAACCAAATAGGATCCTGTATATCCATTAAGGATATGGCTGTCGCTCACCGCTAGTCGCCGAAGACTACACAATCAATAATTGAAAAGTAAGCAAAAGTTCTTGACTGATTATGTTTTTTTTTTAACATTTATATTGCTGTAAAGCTTTATTCCACACAGTCAGTTTTCTGGTAGTCAGAGTTACCATAAGTGTTTTAAAATATTATTTTCTACTTTATTGGAGAACAACACAAAGTACAATTAGAGGATATAGACTGTCAAACTGTCTTATTTCTTTCTTTCTTTATTATTCATGAATTTTAAAAAAATGAGTGATTTGATTGCGTGTGAAAGTAGTTACTGAGTCATCAATACTGTAATAAATTTATATATTTCTTATCATTTATTAATAACAAACAAATTTTTTGCGACATCTCCTTACACTGATGGGGGGGGGGGGGGGGGGGGGGCTGTTGGATACGGACCAGAGACTCCAGAGACGGAGTAATCGTTGATAAGGGTTTTGTTTAGAATCGTGAACTAAACCCTAAACCCCAACCCCAATCCTAACCCTAAGGACGTGGGCTGCTTATTTGGATGATATCGAGCACACGTTCTATACTTCAACCATTTACTGTTAAGTCTCGGGTTTCCCTCATTGTTTCTACGTCCACCGTATTTAGTGGCGGTTTTTGGTTGTGGGAGGCCCTAGGCAAGCGTCAATTTGTATGTTTCCTTTTAAATAAATTCATATAGTATCGACAAGTATATAGTTGTGCGCGAGGCCCCTGAAAAATAGAGGTCCCAGCCAAAAGGCTATGTTACAAATGATTGAAAACCACAACTGGTAACTTATATTGTTGATGCAACACTGTCCGACCCATAGTCATGAAAATAATGTCTGATCTTATATATGCATTTTGTCATGTGTAGTTACCTAGGGTCACATAGGAGACAAAGAATAAGCCCACTACACCATTATAAAAGATATGTCAAACAAAGCTACTAGCATGAGGTCATGCATAGGGAAGGCAGCTTCATCATGTAAAGCAAATTACGATAGAAACTAAGGCAGCAAGAGCACGTGACTGCTTGGTTCACGCTTCTTACAGAGGGACCTGCTGATATTGACGTCAAAATAAGGATGATTTAACAACAGAATTTTTAATTAGATTTGAACGTATCTTATTTATGGAAGTTAATTTAGTTAATAAAATGAACTAACGTAGCGTTTAAAAAACATGCTTCTTCTGCTGCGTTCAGTTTGTAGTCACGCTAAATCTACAGGCCTGTCGCCAGGACGAAGTCCACAGTCTTTTCCTGGTCAGCGCGGCAGCCCCATAGCTTCTGCTTGAGATCAGCACCCCCTGGCCAGGTCATACGTCGTGGGTCATCATGGGTTGGATAGTTTTGGAGAATGTGTTCGGGGTTCTGGATTCCAGTTCCACGTGGATATTCATGTGTATGAGATATCCTGAGATGATAGAGATGACCCAGTAATCTGCAGTGGCCAGTTCTCAAGCGGAACATTATGATCTATTGGTGTCTGTTAAGTTGGTGCTACTTTTAGTCTTCGCCTGATGTACCTTGCATTTCCTTGTGTAGCTTAAGCCAATAGGACGTTCATGACGATTTAATTAACATTGAAAACTTGTTTGTTGTAAAAACAGTTTTACCGGGTACATGCTGTACAGGAGATGCTGTGAGTATTCGATAGCAGCAACACGATCAACGCACCATGTACATTCTAGAGGTTTCTGGGAATACCAAGAAATAATAGGACAACTGGTGCCTCATGTATAACGTATGAGGTGACTAATATGGGGTTGTGTATGAGGCTGACATCGTCATCACGTAAAACAACTTGTTACAGAAACCACAGCTGCAAGAGCACATCCATTCTTTAGGCAAGCTTTGGACAAGGTGGTTAGCTGTACGGTTGGCTTCATGCTCTACTAGGTGGTTAGCTGTACTGTTGGCTTCATGCTCTACTAGGTGGTTAGCTGTACTGTTGGCTTCATGCTCTACTAGGTGGTTAGCTGTACTGTTGGCTTCATGCTCTACTAGGTGGTTAGCTGTACTGTTGGCTTTATGCTCTACTAGGTGGTTAGCTGTACTGTTGGCTTCATGCTCTACAAGGTGGTTAGCTGTACTGTTGGCTTCATGCTCTACAAGGTGGTTAGCTGTACTGTTGGCTTCATGCTCTACAAGGTGGTTAGCTGTACTGTTGGCTTCATGTTCTACAAGGTGGTTAGCTGTACTGTTGGCTTCATGCTCTACAAGGTGGTTAGATGTACTGTTGGCTTCATGCTCTACAAGGTGGTTAGCTGTACTGTTGGCTTCAAGCTCTAAAAGATGGTTAGCTGTACTGTTGGCTTCATGCTCTACAAGGTGGTTAGCTGTACTGTTGGCTTCATGCTCTACAAGGTGGTTAGCTGTACTGTTGGCTTCATGCTCTACAAGGTGGTTAGCTGTACTGTTGGCTTCATGTTCTACAAGGTGGTTAGCTGTACTGTTGGCTTCATGCTCTACAAGGTGGTTAGCTGTACTGTTGGCTTCATGCTCAACAAGGTGGTTAGCTGTACTGTTGGCTTCATGCTCTACTATGTGGTTAGCTGTACTGTTGGCTTCATGCTCTACAAGGTGGTTAGCTGTACTGTTGGCTTCATGCTCTACAAGGTGGTTAGCTGTACTGTTGGCTTCATGTTCTACAAGGTGGTTAGCTGTACTGTTGGCTTCATGCTCTACAAGGTGGTTAGCTGTACTGTTGGCTTCATGCTCAACAAGGTGGTTAGCTGTACTGTTGGCTTCATGCTCAACAAGGTGGTTAGCTGTACTGTTGGCTTCATGCTCTACTATGTGGTTAGCTGTACTGTTGGCTTCATGCTCTACAAGGTGGTTAGCTGTACTGTTGGCTTCATGCTCTACTATGTGGTTAGCTGTACTGTTGGCTTCATGCTTTACAAGGTGGTTAGCTGTACTGGTGGCTTCATGCTCTACAAGGTGGTTAGCTGTACTGTTGGCTTCATGCTCCACAAGGTGGTTAGCTGTACTGTTGGCTTCATGCTCTACAAGGTGGTTAGCTGTACTGTTGGCTTCATGTTCTACAAGGTGGTTAGCTGTACTGTTGGCTTCATGCTCTACAAGGTGGTTAGCTGTACTGTAGGCTTCATGCTCTACAAGGTGGTTAGCTGTACTGTTGGCTTCATGCTCTACAAGGTGGTTAGCTGTACTGGTGGCTTCATGCTCTACAAGATGGTTAGCTGTACTGTTGGCTTCATGCTCTACAAGGTGGTTAGCTGTACTGTTGGCTTCATGCTCTACAAGGTGGTTAGCTGTACTGTTGGCTTCATGCTCTACAAGGTGGTTAGCTGTACTGGTGGCTTCATGCTCTACAAGATGGTTAGCTGTACTGTTGGCTTCATGCTCTACAAGGTGGTTAGCTGTACTGTTGGCTTCATGCTCAACAAGGTGGTTAGCTGTACTGTTGGCTTCATGCTCTACAAGGTGGTTAGCTGTACTATTAGCTTCATGCTCTACAAGGTGGTTAGCTGTACTGGTGGCTTCATGCTCTACAAGGTGGTTAGCTGTACTGTTGGCTTCATGCTCTACAAGGTGGTTAGCTGTACTGGTGGCTTAATGCTCTACAAGGTGGTTAGCTGTACTGGTGGCTTCATGCTCTACAAGGTGGTTAGCTGTACTGGCGGCTTCTTGCTCTACAAAGTGGTTAGCTGTACTGTTGGCTTCATGCTCTACAAGGAGCGAAAGGGAAAATGCTAGTTAGTACAACCTAACCTGGTGATGTTCAAGAGACGCCATAGAACAGATTTAACATTCATTGGTAAGTACAAAGTAAATGAAAGGAAGTCCCGTAGCAGATACTGCCGTTGGCAAATTAAGTGTTAGAGAGTTCACTAGACTAGGTCCTGCGTTATGAAGTGGAGTGAACAGTTCTCGCCCTCTCTGCTTTTGTCTTTCCAAGAGTCGGAGTAAGGTTCTCATTTATAGCTGGGTCAACAGCTGGCAACCTCATGATGTAAATTAAATTGCAACATGAACTACAATTGCAAGAGCACGTAAATCCTTTGATGCTGGCTTCCTGCATATGTACTCTCCACAAGGAGAGAGAAGGGAAGGGAAGAAGAAGGTATTTTCCTAGTTTGGTAGTGTCGGTTTTATTTTTCATTCATTCACCACTCTTCAGCCCACCAAGGAGCATAGGCCTTCAACAAAGGTATGCCTTCTTGTCACGTGCCTTCTTGTCACGTATCATCAGTTCAAGGTCTTTCCGTGTATTCCTCATCCCCTTCATATCTGTCCCCAGTTCTCTTCAGCTGTCACATTCTATAATCCTATAATCCTATAATCCTACCTTCTTTTTCTCATAATTCTAAAACAAAAAGAAAAATACAAACGACTGGAAACAAAAAACAAAAATAAACATTTGCAAATATGATTGAATTTCTCGTCAAAACAAGCAATTGGAATGTGATCTAGTTTGCAGTGACTAGATAAAAGCCATACTGGTGTTATAATGTTTCAGTGTTCACATAAAGCATAAACAGTACAATGTTCCATCAGTGGTCACTTACATCACCTACAGTAACGTGCGTTATCAATGTTCACTAACGTCACCTACAGTAAAATGTTCTATCAATGTTCACTGACATCACCTACAGTAAAATGTTCTATCAATGTTCTAACATCACCTACAGTAAAATGTTCCATCAACGATCTAACATCACCTACAATGAAAAGTATCATCAACGATCTAACATCACCTATATTAAAATGTTCTATCAATCATCAACGATCTAACATCACCTATATTAAAATGTTCTATCAATGTTCACTTCCATGACCTACAGTATAATGTTACTTATATCACCTACTGTAAAATGTTCTATCAATGTTCACTAACAACACCTACAGTAAAATGTTCTATCAATGTTCACTTACATTACCTACAATAAAATGTTCTTTCAATGTTCACTTACATCACCTACAGTAAAATGTTCTATCAATGTTCACTTACATTACCTACAATAAAAGGTTCTTTCAATGTTCACTTACATCACCTACAGTAAAATGTTCTATCAATATTCACTTACATCACCTACAGTAAAATGTTCTTTCAATGGTCGCTTACATTACCTACAGTAAAATGTTCCATCAACGATCTAACATCACCTACATTAAAATGTTCTATCAATATTCACTTACATCGTCTACAGTAAAATGGTCAATCACCGATCTAACATCACCGACAGTACAATGTTCTATCAATATTCACTTACATCACCTACAGTAAAATGTTCCGTCATCGATCTAACATCGCCTACAGTAAAATATTTTATTAATGTTCACGTACATCACCTACAGTAAAATGTTCTATCAATGTTCACTTTCATCACTACAGTAAAATGTACTATCAATGTTCACTTATATTACCTACAGTAAGATGTGTCGTGAAACGAAGTGTAACCCACTACTTTGTTAATCACTATGTCGAGATACAGATTTGCTTCAACCAATCAACTTGCACCGTTCACCAGTCTCTGAGACAGAATAAATTATACTGTTCACGCAGTTCACGCAAGATGGCGGCTAAAAACTGAATAAAATTAGGCTGTATGAGCAAAAGACGAAACCGGAGGAAACCAATCATTTTGCTCCGCCAGGAACCAACCGAAAGCCTTGCTTAAGCAGTTACCTGCCTATATAATAGGGCGGAATTTTATGCTAAACACGCAATCCCGAACTTGACGCCAGAGATACTGACTGAAGAGGAAGAAGCTGTCACCTTGATTGATTGTTTACCTGAGGGCATCGACCTGCAACCTACTTCACTAGTCGAGTCAAACTGGTTTTTTTTTTAAATCTTGGAGGGTAAATATAAATTTACGATAACCTTTAGGAAAATAGGCCTTCAGCAGGCATATAATGTTGGTATTTGTTGTGTGTCATTATACTACCTACACCTGTATATATTTAATATATTTTGGGTTCACTATGAATGTATATGATTGATATAGACAAAGACTAATAGGACTCATACCTCAATCTATTGCCTTCTATAACTTCAGTCTATTGTCTCAGATAAAACCAACTGCAAATATAACCATAACAGTCCTTGTTAGGACTCAACCTATTGTCTTCTATAACTTCAGTCTATTGTCTCAGATAAAACCAACTGCAATATAACCAAAACAGTCCTTGTCAGGACTCAATCTATTGTCTCCTATACTTCAATCTATTGTCTCAGATAAGACCAACTGCAATATAACCAAAACAGTCCTTGTTAGGACTCAATCTATTGTCTCATCTAACTCCAACTGCAACATAACGAAAACAGTCCTTGTCAGGACTCAATCTATTGTCGCATCTAACTCCAATCTATTGTCTCCTATAACTCCTACCTGATATATCACCAAACAGTCCTCGTCTCATATACTCCTATCATAAGAACATAACAATATTGTTAGGATATATGTTACCAGCTAGTATAGCACTTGTCAGAGAGGGCGTGGTATAGTATAGGGGGAAGGACATTGTTGTATCACACCTAGGTGTACATATTATTGGATTTATTCATGTATTAATTTATATTATGGGATGTATTCATGTATTAAATGTATTCATGTATTGAATCTATATTATTGAATGTATCCATGTATAAGTTTATCAGAAAGAATGTTTTGCAAGTAGACACCTGTCTTGTCTCGCTATTGCTAAATCATACTGAGCCATGTTGTCATTCATCCTACATGCATACATCTGAGACACGCTCATTTCACTCACACTAGAAATAGGTGGGCTTGAGGACAGAGATTAGCCCCTATTTTTGCTTTGTTACAGGTTTATTTGTGTCCTAAAAACCTGAGGTCGTATGTTCGAGTCAATCCCGCTGCCTGGAACTCCGCAGGAGCATAGAGGTTGACCAGACTCTACATCTTTGGTCCCCCTCAGTCTTGGGTGGGCTAAAGGAACGATACCCCGCCGGTGTTGTGTGAACCAAACAAAGAAGAACAGACTTAAGATGGATGAGTACACATTAGTACCATTTCTGTCGGCATTGTGAGCATAGAACTGTCAATGAAGAAAACGTGAATTAGCGTAGCAAGAGACAATAATAAGATCATAGTGGATAAATTATACGAAAATAACAGCACAGCTGATATAATTTTTTTGTTCCTATAATTGGAAAACTTGTTGTAATATTTATTTACATATATATATAAATATAAATATTTGTAAATCATATGTAAACTTACAAATTCATTACATTCCATTTTTCAACATTCACCCTTCAGCACAAGAGTAGATAGTGTATATACTAAATAAATAAGAAGGAAATTGTATTTGAACGACTTGTCAATTTTATCTTAGTTAAGTAAAATCTGTTTCCTTGTTTATTAATATCACAGTTAGTTACACAGCGGAGGTGGCGCTTTATGTCGGTCTCCTCTCTACTATTGTTTCGAGATCAGAACATTCACAGCCGTAACTAATTTGTGATACCAGTAGTCCTCTCAGACACTGGGACTTCACCGTTTTCTGCAGAAATTCTATTTCTGTAATTGTCAGTACTATACTGATCCAAGAGCCAAATAAAACCTCTCGCCACAAGATGTTCCATCAACGATCTAACATCACCTTTAGTAAAATGTTCCATCAACGATCTAACACCACCTTTAGTAAAATGTTCTATCAATCTTCACTTACATTACCTGCAGTAAAATGTTTCATCAACGATATAACATCACCTACAGTAAAATGTTCTATCATCCTCCACTTTCAACAACTACCTAAAATGTTCCATCAGCATTCACATTTTTCAGATACTGTACAATGCTCCATCAGCATTCCCTTTGTACAGATACTGTACAATGCTCCATCAGCATTCACTTTGTTCAGACACTGTACAATGCTCCATCAGCATTCCCTTTGTACAGATACTGTACAATGCTCCATCAGCATTCACCATATACATATACTGTACAATGCTCCATCAGCATTCACCATGTACAGATACTGTACAATGCTCTATCTGCATTCCCTTTGTACAGATACTGTACAATGCTCCATCAGCATTCACCATGTACAGATACTGTACAATGCTCCATCAGCATTCCCTTTGTACAGATACTGTACAATGCTCCATCAGCATTCACCATGTACAGATACTGTACAATGCTCCATCAGCATTCACTTTGTACAGATACTGTACAATGTTCATGAGCGTTCACTTTGCACAGATACTGTACAATGTTCCATCAGCATTCACTTTGTACATATACTGTACAATGGATGGGTATGAAAAAAAATCGAAACAAGGTGATTCCGTCTTACGAGGACAAAGTACAAAGAAAATAGCCAACGTTGCGGCCACAAGGCCTTCATCAGTGAAAGGAAAGAAAGTGAGGGCTAGATAGGACATATAAGAAGCTAAATAAATATAAAAATAAAAAATAGGGTACTTCCCTAAAGGCAGAAAAGGAAATGACTGCCATTTCCAGTTGTAAACAGTACATACATAGAAGCTAAAAAACGAAACTGAACAAGAAACTACCCAAACGTAATAATAATGAGGACTGGAGATAGAGGAGTGTCACAGGGTTAACCAGAAGATTAACCAAAGAGAGTTCCCGTTGTGGTGCCAGCGTAGTCAATGGCTCTGATTTGCCTGGCAACCGGTTGAAGGTAGGCAGCAGGAGTGGGAGAAGGTGAATTTAAGACTTGGGGATAAGTTCCCAGCAGATAGTCTCAGTGATTCTGGATCTCGTGACACTGTCACTCCTACCACTCTATCCCCCCCCTCTCTATTATAATGCTTGCAAGCCCCCACCCCCCTATTCCACTGAGTGAACAGAAGAGGAAGAAAGGAAGAACTGTATGTCTGTCTCGCACACTTTCTTTCCTTCTCTATATATGTAATTAACGTATGTTGGTAATGCAAACACAAATACAACATTTATTGAATTCCTTACAGGTAACACAACATTCAATTACAATAATACAAATGCAATAAGAACTAACATTAACTATACCTGGAAAAGAAGATAATAGTTAATGCAAAATACACAAATGAATCTTAAGTCTATACTATGTGATGATGATGATGAATTTAAACTAATCCTAAATACTAAAAAATGATATCTTGTTTCTTGGTCTCTGACTGACTGTCAATAAAACTCTGGGTGTTTGTACGCCGTGAACATGTCTTTGTCTGCATTCAATAACATTGTCCGGCTCGCTGACTTGTCTTCAGGTGTTGATGGCCTGATCTTTTGTCCTTCACAATGCGAGTGTTGACAATGACATGAGAGGCTGAATTAGCGTGGTCATCGGGTGTGTAGACCGCAATGTTTTTCTGTAGAGACTTCGTCTGGTATGCAGATGTCCCTTTGTGGTGAAGATAGTTTGCTCATGTGGTGATGATGGTGGAAATATGTTATAAATTGGTATTGAGTGGCGCAGCCGGTTTACTTCTAGAATCGGTTCCTTACTGGAGATAATTTAAGATCTCAATAATTTTCGTAGGCACTTGTAAAAGATCGTCCGTATACTCATGCAACTTCTGATCAATAATTCTCGTACGCACTTGTTGTAAAAGATCGTCCGTATACTCATGCAACTTCTGATCAATAATTCACGTAGACAGCTCTTAGTAATGCATCCATATTTATAGGTAATTTCTGATTACTTTTCTGTGTGGGTGGTTGATAGTAGAAAGTATACCTCGCCGCCTGGCAAGTTCCTTTCTAACCCCCGTTGAGTGTTGGTAGGTTGGTTGCCGTTAAATATCTGTGAGATACGTGTCGTCGCAGTATATCTGGTTGGCCCTACTCATTTAGCTTATCCCGCGATCTGCGCCAGACAGGGTAGTAAGACGAAGGCTGAGTTATCTCAAAGGGTCCCTGTCTTTACCACTGCGATGGATAAAATGATAAAGCCTTGTAAGTACCCCGTAACCTATGCTCCGCATGCAGTGTGTTCTTGTCTGTGAAATCTTATCATTATAATGAATGACTGCGCGGTGTTTACTGCACTGTTAACGGGTAATGTAAGGAATAATAGAAAAGTGTCTAGTATTTACCTCGTTATAGTTACTGGAAACTGTGCAATCTTATAAATATAATAATTCTCTGTACGGTGTTTATTGCAACTTGTACTTACTAATGTACAGTATATTATTATGGTAAAAAGTGACTGGTATTTACAGTGTTATGTTTATGGAAAATATGTATATAGATATCTGGAATTAGAATGGATGTATATTAATGATTTACAAACTATAGTACACTAAACTTGGTTTCCATATAAAGAAATCACTGACTTCATGTCCTGATTTTTCCTCGTGAAATATAGAAACAAGTCGGTCTGGCGGAATGCTTTCTCTTAGCAGTACTGAGAGACCAATTTCGTTGGGTTTTATCGTGTCTGATTGCCGCTGGCGATTTCCGTGTTCTCTTCTGATGTCATGTGAAAATTTCCCATTCTTATTCGTTCGTCTTACTTTAGTCAGACAACCCGTCTCCATTACCTGTAAAGTTTCTGTAATGTTTTGCTATGGTCACTTTCATGTTTTGCTTCGCCCAGACAATCCGTCTGTGGTCGTCTTTTGGGTGTCTGTGCAGTGTTGTTATTCTCTTTCTAATTTCTTCTTTCATATTGATCTTCGCTCAGACTTTGGGTCTCCGTTAACCCAATATTACTATGCTTGATCCATGAGGTCCGACTGACCACAATACTCATTGTACCGCTTCCTCGCCGGTCTGTCTCCGTCTGTCTATTATATTCTGTTACTAGCCACAATAATACTTGTGTATTCCTGCTTTGTGTAAACACAACCGATACGTAGTGGCGATTACTCCTAATTGTACCTCGATAGTCTGTTGACCTAAAGTCTCATTGTTGTGAAAACCGTCCATGCGAAATTTGTGGCTTTCCCAGGGCTTACGCAGAACGCTATCTATTGTGAACAATGGATTTAGATAACCGACTGCTTTCTCATGCCTTGATAAATTTATCGACAAAATATCGGCAAAAGGTTTTAAGAATTTAAATGCAGAATTACTCGCGTCCCGTGACAAGGAGGACAGAATGAGTTGGAGATAAGTAAATATTTAATTAAAAATCAAGACATATTTAAACAAATATATTTTACTGTACAAAGTTCCATCAGCATTCACTTTGTACATGTACTGTACAATGCTCCATCGGCATTCACTTTGTACAGATACTGTACAATGTTCCATCAGCGTTCACTTTGCACAGATACTGTACAATGCTCCATCAATGTTCCATCAGCACTAGCGCTACACAAAAGCTCAAATTTCACTATGACAGATATAGAGCGACATAAAACTGCATATATATGTGGTTTTAATATTTCTGTAGCAAGGCTTCCCGTTTTGTATGATTATAAAATCCAACTTTGAAATGAGTTTAATAGTTTGAGTATCATAATCCAGGCGTTCAAAAAGTTAATGAGTGATTAACCCGTAAAGCAATGAATTCCCGAAGGCTAAGGCGAGGGCTTGAATAGGAAACAGGGGTCGTGATGTTTGATCTATTATCTTTCGTATCAGACAGATCAGTGAAAACAGTCCAGGCCTAGAGCATAAAGTAGCTGCTTTTCCGTGTTTCATATTTTCACGTTTTTTGTGGCTAAGAGGTATGGCGTCCGCCTATAATTCTAAATGTACCGGGTTCGTTCCCAGTACAGGGAATATAATTGATAGAAATTGTTTTCTTCAGAACCAGTGTTTTCAAATGATGTCATCTTCTCCCTGATCTCCTGGGTAGGGAGATCGGATGTCTAACCTTCTCGGATAAGGGCGAAAAAAAATAGGAGGTCCTGTGTGCATGTTACGTTCGTTAAAAATCCCTCGGCAGTTGGAAATCATAAAGAGTAAGCCATACAGCCGCTGCCATGACAATTTTTTTTTTAAATTAGGAAACCTACACACTACAAAAATATTTATAGAATATGTGATTCCTGTATACACTCATTGGGATCCTCGCCGGTGCTACAGAGTACGTGCACTGTGCTGAGATCCTCCTAGTGTGGTCTAAGGGAGGAGATCGGAGCACTGATGGAGTTGTCTGTGTGCAATGAAGATAGTACTTAAAACCAAAACCAAAAGCACAAGTTTGTTACTGTAGTCATGACAACTAACTCTGAACGGACCGAAAGCTCTGGCTGAATGGGCTTGTTATAATTAATGGAGAATAACCAGCGAGCTCATGTGGAACAGAAACTTTATTAACAGACTAATTTGGGAGCCGCGCTGGTGTAATGGTTAAGACGTTGCGCTTGCGACCAGGTTTTCATGGTTCAAGCCCGGGCGCGTGCATTTGTAGGAGTGTCATCTGTATCTACCGGGAATTTGACTGAATAACCTGAACGGCTCTTGCAGATAAACCCTGTGTGGATGGGAAGGAGTGAAGCTCCTGACCGGGTTGGAAGGAACGTCCACTGGCTCCCCAGCCTCGCAATGACATGTCATTGGGCGAAAAGGGCTGGAAAGCTCGAGTGCCGCTGGTTAGAGGAAAAAAACAAAAAAAAAAAAACAGACTAATTAAACATGATATAACGAATATAATGAAAATAGCTTTCTAAACCAAAATTCCACTTAGATGTGAAAAGAAGGAGTTAATATTTGTCAGAAAGCGATTAGAAATATTCTACTCTTAATAAGTTTCTCTTAAAAGAGATAATATTTTGAGAAGAGTCCAGATATTGCCTTTAAGTTGAAAACGGAGCTTTCTCTGTTATCGCTCTGTGCTGTAGAATCAAGTTTTATTCAAATATATACAGTACTTTTAATTTTCTTTATCGTAGGTCGAGCGTCCGATTGGCATAGTGGTTCGAGCTCTGGTCTCTCGTGGCAGAGGTGCCGGTTCGCTTCACGGTGTCGACACGCTCCAGTCTACCCAGTTGTAAATGGGTACCTGACTTTGCTCATGAGTTAGGGAAGGAAAAGGCAGCGAGGAAGAGAACAATTCACCCCATCTCTCGATGCTAGACACTAGTATAGTGAAGTCTCTGACGCTTCACTCCGCTACGGCAGTATCTGCTATGGGCCTACCTTTACCTTTGTCTGTATAGGGGGGCAAAGTCTTTACAGACAGGGGGTATGATGTGCTGGTGTTGTGGGTAGTGGGTTTCCCCCCTTGCTTCACCCTAGGCCTAGTGAATTCTTGTTCATGAAAGGAGCGACCATTGCGGTGTTAGTCTCTTGGCCTAGCAAAACCTCTCATACCCCAAGATCGTTGTGCGTGGTGAAGAGCCACACCCTCCTCGAGGTAGTCCTGGTAACTGAGGGTGCGAATCCTCAGGCTAAACACAACGGATCTAGAGGAGCAAACCTCGATAATAAAACCGGTGCACTACACCGTACACGCCCTCTGTGGGTGGGAAGGAGCCAGATAGATACTGAACAAGTCTTGGGAGTGGGATCGAGTGTGGACTGCTCCCTGAAGATCGGAACCCATCGTACAGGCACAGAGACTCAGGACGTGACGATCCTATTGCCTTCAACTCTTGGTCACATGCCTAGAGCCTCGGAGAACTCGGCGTAACCAGCAGGCAATTTGGTGGCGGGGAAAGAGCACTGTGAGCCCTACCTTGGCTACGTATCACAAGGAGACGCAGAAACACCCCCTTTATCTCCCCCAGAGCTGGCACAGTACACTTCTGGCTTCTACCCGGGGCAGTAGGAAATCCACAGGCACCCCAGCATCACAATGCCATGAAGATGACAAAGTTGGAATTTACTAACTCAAACCTGGCAGAGCAAGTCCTCCATCAGATGCGGCCGATGCTGGGCCCACTGGCGCGTGGACACGTCCCGATCCCCATCGAGACTTGCCCGGGGAGCCCACCCCGGCTCAAAAAAACAGAGAAGGCCACTCTCCAAACCTCCGATGTCTTGCGGGCAGTGTTAGGATGTGCAAGAACATGGACAGGAAGACTCCACAACTTCCCCACTGAAGACACGCCCACGGCGACCGTTGCCTCAATTGGCTGTGTGTGGTGTACCCGGAAACGGGGCCTCCCAGTACTGAGGCACATTTAAGTCCCTGATGTCACTTATCGGTGCAGAGTTGAGAGAGATGGCTGAGCATCACAATCCCCCCTGTGTTGCAGCATGATGAGAACCCAGCATTGCACACTGAGCTTGGGGGGATCACTTGGGCACCAGACTTAATACTGGCTCTTGACTGGATGGCCGCATGCAGGAGATTTCTACAATGGAGGGTTGGCAGGTGGTGGGTATCTGGAAGTGGCTCTGTGCAGGACGTGAGGATTCCTTGGGAGAGCCCAGAACCAGAGCACAGCATTGTGCAAGCTCTGCATAGTTGGAGAGCCCCCTGGATGACGGGGAATGCACAGTGTGCTACCCCACCTATCCCCAACTGCTAACTTAGAACCAGAAGTGGGGTCCTCTGTATGCGTGCCAGGCCAGGATAAAATGCCTGGGAAAGAGACTGGAGCTCAGAACTCCCTAACTCAAAGTTGCAGGATGGCAGAAAAGCCATGGGAAAGACAGGTCTATTTTGAAGATAACGCAACCATATTTTCACCATACGAGCTCGGACGCCGCCTCGGTAAACAAGGTCCGCGCAGAGCAGTGACACCCCCAGGCTGCTGCGAATAGTCTACTACTGGGAACATAAACAGATTAGGGATGAGCCCACTCTCCCGTTGAACAGGTGCTAAAGTCGTAGATACTGGGCCAGAAGGCGCACCGGAAACCACAGTATTACGCAACTCGCTTTTTTTTTCTATGGAGAGTACACCGTCAAATAAATCTCGTTCTGGTGCTCGCCCTGTGGAGCTCCACCAGGCAGGTGCAGTGCCGGGCTCTGAGCCTCGACAGAGCCCACCCTCAGCTACTGGAGGACCCTCTAGACCGTCTTGTGGAGTCAGCAGACGGCGGAGGAGAACTACTGACCAAAACAAAACAGAAAAAGAGAAACCCAGAGTGCCACTTGTCATGATGCACTGGAATGCAGAGGGAGTGAACAGCAAGCAGGCTGGATACAGCAAAAAGACAGAGCTGGAAAACATCTTGTATGAGAAGCAAGTCAGTGTTTGCTGTATCCAAGAGACTCACTTGAAAGCAGATCAAACCTTTAAAATAAGGGGATATCAATGCTTCAGATCCGACAGAAAAGATAGACGAAAAGGAGAAGTACTTACTCTTGTAAGGAATAACATTCCTGCACACGAAAGGAAAACCTTCATGGATGGAGCAGAATATCAGCTGTTGCAGATAAAGGTAGACAAGATGGAAATAGAACTCCTGAACTATTACTGTCCGAACAACAAACCCCTGAGTCTCAGCTCTATACAGGTACCAGCCACCAACTTTATAGCAGTTGGAGACTTTAATAGCCACTCCCAGAGCTGGGGCTATAACCATCTGGATCACAGAGGTGAAGAGGTTGAAACTTGGCGAGATGATCACTCCCTAATCCTAGTCAATAATGCCACAGATACTCCTACCTTCTACTCCAGAGGATGGCACACAACTTCAACACCAGATCTTGCCTTCTCCACACCAGATATAGCTGGATCTATTAGTAGAGAAGTAGGAGACCAACTAGGGGGAAGCGACCATCGCCCAATCTTTCTACAAAAAAGCCAACTGGGGTTTATTCAGGCATCAGGTGAACACGCTGCTGTCTACCCTCAAGGTACAGAACAGAGACATTAATGAAGTGGTAAAAGACTTCAACAGATGCATACTACAAGCTGCAAAAGAAACCATTCCCAAAGGATGCCGGCGTAACTACATACCATACTGGTCCAGCACACTCCAAGAACGTCAGGAAGCTATGGACAGGGCTAGAAAGGACGCAGAGTCTCAGCCTTCACTTGAAACTCACAACAAATGGAAAAAGGCTGTAGCAGAGTTTCAGAGAACAAAGCTAGAAGAAAAACGGAAAAGCTGGAGAACTAAAACGGCATCGCTGAACCTTGAGAAAGACGGCAGGAAACTTTGGAGATTAGTCAAGTCTCTAAATGAAGAGCGTTCCTCACCTAGGCAGACTATCACATTGGATGAAGGTGGCAAACTTTTCAGAGGAAAACAAGCTGCAGACTTGTTTGCTAGAAGATACAGTTCAGAAAGCAACTTGCCCATTAACATAGATCATCAGAGAGAGATAAGAAAAGAAATACTGGCAACCATGGGACAGACAGATACTCCTGCCCCAATGAGGGAACCCATCACACTAGGAGAACTACAGAAGGCTATTTCCAAGCTTAAGTTTCTAAAGTCACCAGGCCCAGACAAAATCAGCAACGAAATGCTAGTAAATCTGAGCTCAGCAGCAAAGACAAAACTGCTTGAGATATTCAACCACAGCTGGTTGAAAGGAACGGTACCCCAAGTATGGAGAGAAGCCATCACAATACCCATACTAAAGAAAGGGAAATGTAAGACCGAGGCTGCAAGTTACCGGCCAATCAGTCTCACAAGCTGTCTTGGGAAGACTATGGAGCGAATAGTCAACCACAGATTGAAATGGTATTTAGAGTCTGAGCAGATCCTGGTGCCGGAACAAGCTGGATTTAGAGAATGCTACAGTATAGAAGACCAAGTTACTTACTTGTCTCAAGCAATAGAAGATGCCTTCCAGGAGAAGAAAAAGGTTCTAACGATCTGGGTCGACTTCAAGCAGGCCTTTGACAAGGTGTGGGAAAGATGGCCTCATTGCAAAACTTAGGAGAAGTGGAATCCAAGGCAACATGATGAAATGGATCCAGTCATACTTGCATAACAGGAGAACTAGAGTCACTCTTGACGGTCTGCAGAGCAGAAAAGTGTTGCTCCATCAGGGGGTACCTCAAGGAGGAGTAATTTCCCCAACACTCTTCCTTGTTTACATCAATGACCTGGTGAAAGATCTCCCTGCAGGAGTTAAAGCTGCCTTATATGCAGATGACCTAGTACTCTGGTGCGCTGATGAAAATGTCACCACAGCAAATTATAGAATGCAGCGGGCAGCAGACATGCTAGTGTCATGGGCAGAGAAATGGCTTATCACAATAAACACAGACAAAACCTCCACAACACTGTTCTCCCTCGCCCCCAAGGACAAATCAGCTAACATACACCTAGGGACAACCGTGATCAAGGAAGAAAGCTACCCCACCTATCTTGGGGTGACATTTGACCAAAGGCTTACATGGAATAAGCATATTGAAAATGCAGAAGGAAAGGCCCGAAGACGACTAGGCATACTCAGAAAATTAGCAGGTACCAACTGGGGAGCAAATGAACGAAATCTAAAGAAGATTTATAATGGAGTAATAAGACCACACTTAGAGTTTAGCTCAGCAGCATGGTCATCAGCTGCTAACTCACATCTGCAGTCTTTGGACAAGGTGCAAAATCAAGCTCTCAGGCTCATTACAGGAGCCATGAAAACTACACCAATAACAGAGATGCAGAAGGTTGCTGGATTACAGGCATTGTCCCATAGAAGAGACACAAAAACCATGATCCAGATGGAAAAGTACAACAGTATGCCAATGCACCCAATGAAGGCAAGACTAGATGATCTGGCATTGGGACGTCTAAAGCGTAGCAGCTTTGTGCATCGGGGGAAAAGACTTATAAGACAGCATCAAGAAGACCTATCCATGAAGACAACACCACTGAAGCCCACCCTATACCCTGTACCATGGGAGCAGGCCAGCAGTGCCCTCCAAATTAATACATCAGTCAGTGGTCTCACAAGTGGATGTGAGTATAATGATCTGCAAAAACGAACTGCTACATTGAGTATGATCCAAGAAAGCTATCCCGATCAATCATGGATACATGCCTATACAGATGGATCAGCAACTAATGCTGTTAGGAATGGAGGGGCCGGTATCTTTATCTCATATCCTGACAACCACTATGAGACTAGGCACATTCCCACTGGTAAATTCTGTTCCAACTATACAGCTGAGGTTCAAGCTCTAGAGCAAGCTGCAAATATGATTTATAACACCAACTCTGACTGCCACCAGGTAGTCATCCTCACAGATGCACTGTCTGTCCTGCAAGCTCTCAAGGGTGGTAAACTCCCGCATCTGAGAAATGAACTAAACAAGATAGCTGCCAAAAAGAGAACCATACTTCAGTGGGTACCATCTCATTGTGGTGTACCCGGAAATGAAAAGGCAGATAAACTTGCAAAAAAGGGAGGAGAATGTGAACAAGAAGATAATGAAGTCACATACTTTGAGAAAAAGAGAGCTATCCAGACTATCAGAAGAGAACAGAACCAACCCAAAGACGACTATCACACTCTCGACCGGCAGGGACAGACAACTATTTTTCGACTCAGGACAGGGCATAACAAACTGAATAAACACATGCACAAGCTACGATTGTCTGCTTCACCACTGTGCACATGTGGATTAAACGAACAAACTGCTGAGCATGTTCTACATGACTGTCCTCTGTATGACCAGTTAAGAAAGATATACTGGCCCAATGACTCAACACTAAACTCAAAGCTATATGGAGTTAAAGAGGAACTTCAAACAACAGTCGAATTCATCATGAGAACTCGTCTGACGGTGTAATCATCAAAGATGCGATCGCAAGAAGAAGAAGAAGTCTGTATAGGTAGGTTAGTTTCGATGTCCATGTACCGTGAAATATCATGAGCAACTGTTACATGTTAACTCAAGTTTTCTGTAGAGTTTAGGTGCCGTGTCTACTAGCAAAGAGCATGGACGAAGAGGGTAAACAGATTAAGGTAGTCCTATAACAGATACGGCCGTAGTGGAGGGAAGTCTTCGAGCCTTTACTAAACTAGGTCAAGCTTTTTATGAGATGGGGTGATCAGTTTCCTTCCTCGCTGTCGTTGCCTTCCCTAACTCAAGAGAATAGTCAGATACATATTTACAGCTGGGTAAACTGGAGCGTGACTCTACTCAGTTTCGATCTCGTAACCCGGTAACTTGCCGTGAGAGGCAAGCACTCTAACCGTCCAGCCAGCCAGGCGCTTCAGGAGGTTAAAATAGAGAATTCAACAAATACAAAAATGGCAGGAAACAGTTTCAGCTGTCACAAGAACAAACAAAAAAAATATGAGTATTTGATTTCTGCTGATCGTTTAGTGCTTTGTTCGTCTGATGTTCCAAAATGATTCTTCCTTTTTGTTTTGTTTGTTTTTTTGTTTTGACGTTTCAGATGCAGACTTGTGAAATTACTTGTGAAGTCTTATTTACAAAAGTTTCTATTTGTGAAGTGTCATATTCCATCGCCAGTATATTCGACCTGTGTGTCTTTATGTAAATTAATATTAGACAAACATAAAGGTATGTTTTCAGGCACTCGTAAGAAATAAAGAAGTAGAACACTTGGACAACAGAAAAACAACAGACGTGAGTGGCTTACCGAGGGTTCGAACCCCGTACCTTCCGTACGACAACTCCGCCTAGCTATCAAGCGAATCACACTGACCCCACGGCCAGCTAGGCATCCCCAAAAAAGGATGCTTTGCTGACTATTTATCAGTACGAAACACACAAGATAACACCGGAAGTATACAGTGGGCAACTTTTTTGGGGATGCCTAGCTGGCCGTGGGGTCAGTGTGATTCGCTTGATAGCTAGGCGGAGTTGTCGTACGGAAGGTACGGGGTTCGAACCCTGGGTAAGCCACTCACGTCTGTTGTTTTTCTGTTGTCCAAGTGTTCTACTTCTTTATTTCTTACGAGTGCCTGAAAACATACCTTTATGTTTGTCTAATATTAATTTACTGAGGTCCCGTTCATGGTTCAAACCCGGCCGTCAGCGTTTGAAGAAATGTTTACGACCGGAAATTTGACTGAATAACCTGAACGGCTCCTGCACATAAATCCCGTGTGGATGGGAAGGAGCAAAGCTCCTGACCGGGTTGGAAGGAAAGTCCACTGACCCCCAGCCTCGCAATGACATGTCATTGGGCCGAAAGAGCTGGAAAGCTCCAGTGCCGCTGGTTATAGAAAAAAAAAAAAGCACTGTCTAAGGTGATCATGACTCTCTACAATCCTCTGTTCCTATGCTGTTTATCTATTATTTTGTTGACTTCTTTCCATGCCAGGATATCAGACTGTTCAGCATCTTCTGTCTTTGTTGTCTTCTGTTTTTTTTTTTTTCGATCAATTTTTCCAGTTGTCAAAATATATTCGAGTCATCCTCTTTTCATAACATGTCCAAAGAAAGTGGATTGATTTCTTCTAGTTTGAGGATTAAGCTTTCTTTGCGTGCTGGCTACTTCAGAACATCACAATTACTCTTTTTAGTTTGTTTAAAAAAATGATAAATCCAGAGGACAGTATTATTTTTAGCTCCCTTATTTATATCACTTTAATTCTACATAGCGGATTCTGACACGCCTAGAAAGAGCTGAAGGGTATGTTGATAGAGATTAAAGATACGTCTGCGTTTTTGTTTCAACCTTGAATTTGTCAATTTTAGGGTGGGGGCGTATCCCGCTGAACAACAAACAGCGTCCGTCAGTTTTTTTTTTTTAAATGGTTCCTGGATCCAGTCCCCGGAGTGTCTATCACCGCAGTTACTTTCTCTTGGCTAGTGTCCTCTTTCTTTTTTTTCTTTTCTTACACACTAGCACCCTCGAATGACCTATTTCTGCTTACTACTTTCATAAAGAAACACCGTAGCTGGGAAACAAACCCTTCAATAACCCGACGCACAACATGAAATGTTATGGCGGAAAAAGCAATGAAATTGTCATATAGGAAGTTATAAGGCTGATTAAAATTAATAGTAAAGCAACATACGGATGTATATGAACATCAAGTTTGGCTGTATTTCTTTTTAAGCTATTCTTCTTCAAGTACCATACCAGCTGGTCTAGGTGATCACGTTTCTCAACAACTCAGTACTATTTATCATTCGATTGTTGACGTCTTCCCATGCCGTGATGTTCAGATGTTCAATATTGCCTTCATTTCCTGCTCTGTTTTTTTTCTTCCGTTAATATTTCTCAGTAGATCCCAGTTTTCCTCTTAACATGCCCAAAGAAAGTAGATTGTTTCCTTCAAATATGAATAATAAGCGGTATTTGCGCATCTGACATATGAAAAGGTAAAAATACAGCAGATACTGCCAAATGAGAATGAACTGTTAGAGGCTTCATCTATACTAGGTCTTAGCTTTATGAGGTGGTGTCACGGAATTGCCTCCCCTGCTTTGCAGCAGTGGTCCAACAGTGGCCAAAACTCAAGAGTATCTAATATGGGTCTTCAAAGGTGTCTACCTTCGCACAAGATTACTCTTGGCAGAGTTATAGATAGAAGGGTAATGATGCTTCTATCTCAAGGGAGTGTTCATAAGATATTTCAGAAGTCAAGAACAATGCTGCGTTGGCAGGGCAATTGTTAACTTATATCTGATCCGCCGCCTTGTGAAGAATTAAGCAATTATTAATTTTAGCTCGTTCAATCCCCTACCCTGATTTACTCAGTGGAATTCTTATTATTCAGGTATAGCTCTGTTTAGAGTGTGTTTAGCAAATTGACTGAGACAAACATGCAGTACATATAAAATGATTAAATCGACGGTAAATTTGTATAATTACAAATAACAAATTTAATAATGAACTAAGTTTTAACAGTTTAAAAAAATTGAATAATCTTTAACAGAAAATACTCATCATCGTGTGATGGTAGGGTGTTTTATGTAAGATATCACTTGGCAGCTTTTAGGTCTGACTTAGCTGGAAATGGTAGTTTCTGTTCCCACTGGGTTTTTGGGTTCTGTACAGATAGGTCACTGGAGTTCTTGCGTCTCTGGTCAAGATTAAAGGCGCAGCACGTTCCAAGTAAGATCAGTGAGTAACCGCAAAGCTGGTCCCGTGTCACTAAGACCCTCTGATGATGGTGTCTATCTAGTCCGACGTCAGGCCACTTTTACCCTCACTTTGTTCCAGAGATTAGTACCCTCACTGGTACCACCAACTAGTATGGTAAAAGAAGAGAAACGAATATCTTCTGAGTATTGCGTTTCCCGACACATACGGATGTGTCCCCATCTTCATATTCCACCATCCCCCCTACCTCAAACTATACCCTCGATGAGAATTAAGCTTAATCCCTCGAGAGAAAACGTTCTTTACATTTAAATTGAATAGCTTTAGATTTACTTTACATTCAAATGAAAAGGTTAATAGTGTAGATAGAATATGTTTACATTTACATCTATACTGGTTGAAAAATGTTCACAATATAGATTGAATATGTTTTCAGTTACATTTACACTGGTTGAAAAATGTTCCCAACATAAATTGAATATGTTTTCATTTATATCTGCACTGGTTGAAAAGCTTGAAAACTTTCATTAATTTTAAAGTGAATATGTTTACATAGACATTTACACTGATTTGAAAATGTAAATATTATAATTAGAATGTTCATCATTTCTTTCATCATTCCCTTCCTGCTCCATATAGAACTTGAGACTACCTATGCTTTTAGTTCTCTTTAAGAAACTAGCAATAAAGCAGTCACCAGCCCTTGCAGTGGTGGTTCATGAAATCATCATTCTATATTCTGAGGTTGCCAAATTCAAATGATTTAGACATCCACTAGCAATTTTTACATATTAATATTCACATGGCAATATATACATATTAGTTCACATGTTAGTAAATGACAAATGTAGAATGTAAAATGTACAACTTACGCCAATCTTGGCTCACAGACTGTTTGCTTAGAGGAATAAAGTTAAGTCACTAGCAGATGCCTTTTTACACGTTTCTGGGGTGTTGTTATGTTAACAATGAATTCCCACTATGACTCCGTGTTTTCGATTTCTCAGATTCCGGTTGTCCTTGTTAAATTAGTAGAGTTTATTCTGGGCTCTGAAGTCCTCAAAACTGCTCAAACAATGGTTCGGTCCGATACAAGAATCTTGATTCTAACTTCTGAAAAGGTCTGGTTGTCGTCTTGGCAAGCGATTTTCATAGTGAACTAGGCTTGCGAAAATGTCAGCTTTTATTGCAAGTCTTCCCCCGCATTTGTTTGTTACAATGCTAAGCAGGGCTCCAATCGTTTCAAACATGCGTGTTTAAGTGGGGTAATTCAAAATTATTTCCGTCTGAAATAATGTGCGTGATGCAAAAGGTCACCTCTCCCATATATGGCAATAAAGCATCCGATTGCCTTCTCTGCAATGTTTACAAATACAATATCTTACTTTTATCTCAAGTAATATGTTCGTAATAAGTCGTACAGGAAACGATTATGTCATTCCTGTGCGCTGACAAATAAGTTATCTCGCCGCAGTGGCTACCAAACTTTCAGCGTATTACCATCTTGGCGAAGAACGCACCCTGGCCTTATCAGCGATTAACAACTGCGCTGGGCGATTTCAGTGTTAATCTGTTGTCTGATGTCGGCCACACAAGAGATTAACCAACATGGTTATCAGTTAAAATGGCATCACCTGTCTACTCTCTCAGCAGCGATGGTCAGGTAAACAGACTAGACGAATTATTGCTGAGAGAAGTGTAAGAATGTTTGAAAATACAAAATATCTACTACAAAGCAGAGAAAGAAAAAGGTGCCTACCACTGAAAAGCCCGTAATAAAGTCAATATAACAACTGTCACAGAATACGGTCGTAGTGGACAAGAGAGCGACCCAAAAATTAGGTCACAGGTTGGGGGTGACCAGTTCCTGTGCTTTGCCTTCTCTAACTCAATAGCCGCCAGGTACGAACTTTTACAGCTAGGTAGACTGGAGAGTGACGCGACTTGGTTCTTCAGCCTGGAGAAGCAAGCGTCGTAACCACTCTGCCACTTAGATGCCAAAGGGACTCCTGAATGTTCAAATACTGAAAGAAAATAACAAAAATCTGCTCAGGTAGCAGCAGAAATTAAAAACTACAAAACTGGAACTGTGCTAAACAAGAATAAAGAAATAAGGCGAGAATTAACTGAGCACTGAAGACTGGTGATGTCCTCTGGACACGAAAAAGATAGCGCACCTTATGGTGAAGGCGTTGGGTCTAATGCTGTCAAAGAAAGCACGGAAGGAATATCAAAACAATATGACCCATCAGCAACATTAAAATCTGCAGAAAGAAAAATAAAGATAACATCATCCAGTGTAATGCACTAGCTAACGAAACAGAAACATCTTTGAAAGAAGAATTGTACACCAGACTTCAAAATTATGTGAATGAAAACAGAAGTAAAGATGGATGGCCTTATCACAAAGATAGAAAAAAGACAACGAAAGGTTTGAAGAGATTATGCAACAACATCAACTTGGGATAATGAACGAAAAAATGAAAAAAAAATTAATAAACCTATGAGCTTTAGACAACTTTGCTGTAGGAGGAAACATGTTTCTACAACCAAGGATACATAAAGCAAGATGGAGATGCATTGAACGGATTGTATAGGACAGGTAGGATTGACGTTAATTTGTCGAAGCTCTCAGCTCCATCGGGAGGTGGAGGGTAATGAATGAGTGAACAAGAGGAAGTGGAAATATATCACATAATGCAAAGCAATACTCATAATTCAAATATCGGATGCAACAACAAAGTCATTAACCCTTAAACTAACAATTCACATTCTCTGGCATTAGCACGTATAGTCGAAAATGTTATTCCAAAATAAAACATAAGCCCACTTCAATGCATATCTTCGCGTTCAAATGCCCTGTTTTTCAAATGTGCATAGACCCCAGAGTTTTTTTTTTCTCTTGTCAATGAGGCCAAACAGAAAAGCTCCTGATCTCTGTCACTTAAAAAAAAAAATTAGACTTGGGTTTCAGACTAAACCAGTTTTCGCGTTCTCGTCTAAATGTGTCTCGCGAGTTCCTCTTTATCTGGCCGGATTTTTCACTCATTAGACACAAAAGCTGCGACACGATATCCTCTAGAGTTTACAGCCATTCCCGACGTCTCAACCAAGATGGCTGCAATGAAATAACACAAATCGCTTCAGTAATTATAAGAGAATGTATAAGAGTGGTCTATACTGTAATCTTTCAGGATGGATGACTATCTAAAAAGGCTTTCTCATTGGCTTTTCCGCGGGCTTGGCCTTGAATGAAGAGCATTTGGACGAGGAAACTGAGCGCTGTTGATTATGATCTGCGAATATCCCAATTTGATACGAAAAAAATAAAAGAAGCAATGGGACGTTACTTTGACGATACAACCAGGAGGAGAACGTACCTGGATCGTCCGATTATTTCCCGTGTTTTAATAACTTGCTAAAATTATCTAACCATGCATCGTTGTTGTTTTCTTCAAGTCTTTGATCTTTCCATAGTCGTTTCTTTGCTCCTATTTATGCATCACATTTAGAGTATTGTACCAAAGACAAAGGTAAAGGATGAGATATATGGAATAAAAGACCTTTTCATCTCGCTGCACACATCTGAACTATAAGGTATTGTCGTTATGGGTGAAAACCAGATAACAATCAATATAGATGGAGACTACGTTAACAAAGTCGAGATGTATATTACGTACTATCAGAAAATCAACAAACATTAAGCCAAACACGCGCTTGGCAGCCTGGAACCCACAGGAGAAGAAAAATGGGGAGAATTACTGCTAATGAGAAAGCCAAAATCACAAAGGACCTAAGAAGGCAGAGCTGAAACAAAAATTGGGGGTTTTCTTCTTAAATCAGAAATACTGCACAAGAGAAAGCCAAGGTTACAAGGACCTCATAGGTGGAGCTGAACAAGAAAGGCTGAAACAGATTGGTGGGGCGGGGCCGAGCATAATGACAGACCTGTGTAATGTGGCGGGCCGAGCAAAATGACAGACCTGTGTAATGTGGCGGGCCGAGCAAAATGACAGACCTGTGTAATGTGGCGGGCCGAGCAAAACGACAGACCTGTGTAATGTGGCGGGCCGAGCAAAATGACAGACCTGTGTAATGTGGCGGGCCGAGCAAAATGACAGACCTGTGTAATGTGGCGGGCCGAGCAAAATGACAGACCTGTGTAATGTGGCGGGCCGAGCAAAATGACAGACCTGTGTAATGTGGCGGGCCGAGCAAAATGACAGACCTGTGTTGTGGAAAAGGTGCTCGCAAAGAGTAGAAAGTAAAAATGGTAAGACGAGATCACCAAGGTACAAATGATGACAAGAACCAAACAGGTGACCATGGAACGGAAGTTAAGAATTAGACACTGCCGATAGATAGACACACATAGAGAAAGGCTGTTGATAGCCTTACCAGGCAGTCCTTGTTCTGGAATCCCCATTGTAACAGTGCTAGACGGAGACCGATAGATACGAAGAAGAGAACGGGTGATAGAAAAAAAAAGTGATAAAGAAGACAGCGAAGATCGTGACAGCCAGAAAAATAGGGGGGTTCCATCGTCGGCATCATTATAACAGGTGTTCCAGGTAGTGACCAGGTAGTGACCAGGTACTGACGAGGTAGTTACTGATGGCTGGGGTACATTTCAAATATTTGTCACCGGGAGCGGATCCTACCTCATTGTCTTCTTTATCTCTTTAATTTTAGTCTTCAGTTCTCTTCTCCATGTGATTTTTTTCTTCCTCTATGTCTCCTGCCCTGGGGACTCCAGAAAAAAAACTGCCTTGTAATGCTATCAATTGTTTTTATTAAAATGTGTTCTATCCAGGGCCGTAGATAGAACTTTAGTAAGGGGGGGGGGGGGGGGGGGGGGGGGGGGGGGGGGGGGGGGTTAAATACCCCAATAATACCCCCAAAAATTTTTAACGCACTGTTTTGGTACCGGTACAGTATAATTTCCCCCCCCCCCCCCCCCCCGTATCTACGGCCCTGGTTCTATCCAACACCAGTGACTTCTCCTCAACTCTTATTACGCTAATGATTGGTTGTTTCCATCAGTTTCTCATTAGTCATCTTGTCATGCTATGTCAATCCTTCCATTTTGTGTAAGAGCTCATTTCTTTATGTTTCTGGTTGTCAATTTTGCTATTGTCCATGTGTCGCAGCCACTAGATAGGACTCACGTGACATTTGTGTTGAAGATTTTTATTTTTGTGTTGGACTTGATTTATTGTTATTTCCATATGATCCCCAATTCATTGAAATCTCCGCTTTCTTTTAACATGCCTCTGATTGGTTGAAACTTAACACAAAATCACACTTTTAATCCTCTGTATTTGTCAGATTGTTTCGTTGTTGAGTAACTGTTAAAGCTGACTTTTACATATTGACGTTGAATCCCCTCCTTCTGCAATCAGACATCAAAAAGTTGTTTTCACACATGTAAATTTTCAGTTTGGTTTATTAAAAAAAAACAAAAAAACAAAACAAAAAACAGACTAAAGCAACAACACAAAAATGAAATAAAATAAAATAAAATAAAGAGGAAAACCCGAGGCCTGTAAACAGTAAATAAATACATATTACACACATAAACGTATGCTTCATGCACCCGTGAGAAATAAAGAAGTAGACAATCAATAGAAGTGAGTGACTCGTCCGAGAATCGAACCCAGGCCCATCTGAACGGCAACACCACCTAGCTACGGAAGCAAATCACACTATCCTCCCTGCCAACTAGGCTTTATTTCTCACCACTACCTGAAGGATACATTTATGTGTGTAATACTTACTTATAAACTATAACAGAACATGTTCTTCTAAACGGTGATTGAAAAACCACTTCATGTTTTTAAAGTGTTATTTCGTCACTACTTTCCAACTAATTTATACGGAACATATTGTCACAATAAAGAGATGTAACTACCATTTCATTATATTAAAACCTACATTACTTTTACAACTCGGCGTGAGATCTGGTCTCTTCAACAAATGATTTCAAAGCAGGCGGTAACCTTTGCTGTCTCTTGTAACGTTATTTTATTGGTCATCTGAGATTTTTATTTTGTTTCTGGATTAAGAACAAATAAAATAAAATATAACGAAATAACAATAACAAAATGAAACTTATTTATCCAATTGCAGTTATTGCTCCCTGTGTTTCGACGTTGTTTCCATGGATATAAGCGCCGCAACCTCGGATTGGGCGAAAAGAAGCGCTCAGAACAAGAGGAGAGAAAATAACACGCAGGAAGGAAAAACAACATCCGACGACTATCACCTTAGTGGCGCATTCCCATAATCAGTTATGATTGAAGGGGGCTACTTACTACTACTACTACTACTACTACTACTACTACTACTACTACTACTACTACTACTACTACTACTACTACTACTACTACTACTACTACTACTACTACTACTACTACTACTACTACTACTACTACTACTACTACGACTACTACTACAATGACTACTATTACTACTTCTACGACGGCGACGACTACTACTACTACGACTACAACTACTACGACAACAACAACTACTACTACTACTACTACTACGACTACAACTACTACTACTACTACGACTACTACTACTACTAATACTATTACTACTACTGCTACTACTACTACGACAACGACTACTACGACGACGACTACTACTACGAGTACTACAACTACGACTACTTCTACTACTACTATTACTACCACTATTACTACTACTACTACTACTACTACTACTACTACTACGACTACTGCTACTATTACTACTACTACTACTACTACTACTGTTACTACTACTATTACTACTACTACTATTACTACTAATACTACAACAACAACAATTACTACTACTACTACTACTACTACTACTACTACTACTACTACTACTACGACTACTGCTACGACTATGACTACGACTACTGCTACTATTACTACTACTATTACTACTACTACTTGTCACGTGAAAGATAATTTATTTTACCATCTTGTCCATAATTTGATTATTCCTTTAAATGTTCTGTTTTCCGAGACATTTTGTATTTTCTTTTTCTTTCCTTTTCTACCTTTATGGCCAAACTTTCTCACCCTCTCAAACCCCACCCGAGGTTGTTTACGCTGGCCAGCTGCGGTCAGCTAACGCTAGACGTAATGTTATCTAAACGCACCTGTTCGACCAGAGAAACATTTCTTGGGTCCGCTTTAAGTGTTAGAACGAGCCAAGACGGTTTCTGTGAAAGAAACGGTTCGTTAGCGGCGGGTACCCTCTGTGGTCCCAACAGGGGAATTTCTCTGGTCGCTTTAAAACGTTTGATGACGAGCGGCTGGTACCCTTTGAGGCCTGGGGAACTTTCGCACGATTTCCTGTGTATTACCCGGTATTACGCATTACGCCAATACATCTGTAGAATCAGGTTAGGCAGGTGTCCGGGGGGAGCGTCCTTTGTAAGCTATAAGATTTGAAATTTTACTACGTCAAACACACTCGTAGAAGATTCCTGGCCCGAGATAGACCATTATGGAAATAAGGCAAACATTAACACAGAACTAAATGTTTTTGGCCTATTTCTTGGCATTTTCTCGGGGGGGATACCGAATTGCTAGTCTAGTTTCCAGTCAGACGAAGAATGTCACCGTCTCTTCGTCTAGAGGGATTCTGAGGATATCTAGCCCCACGAGTGTCACACCCCGTTCCTGAATCAAAATCCCTTTTGTCAACGCTAAGTTAAGCTCACGCAGTGCAACGGAGCCAACGCTAAATCTGGAATCACCAAATGCAGTAGTAGTTCTCTACTCGCCTCTTGGATTACCAGCCAGAGCATTGCGGCTTCCAGAATATCAAAACCGCCCAGCATGCCTATAGCAGAATTCCATATCACCCGCCTTTTTTGTGCCTAAACGGGGCACTCAGCCAAGCCACAGTCAACCAGCCAAAACCGGATTTAAAGCCAATTCTAGCGCCGGATAAGCATGCCTTGGGATCAATTGTCCTCAAGTGACTTCGTCCCATGGTTTATTTCTGGGTCTATGTAGAACTTCGCACGTATGAGCAGCCATCTATGGACAGAGTTCCAGCCCCACTCGCGCCAGTAGGGGGAAGACACCAACGATAGCGCCTATACAGTGATTTTATTCAGGTTAATTCCATCACCGATGGCGGATATATACGAAGAAACCACTTACTGGAGCTATTCCATTGGTCCCCGAAAGCGGACAGGCTGTCGCTAAGTTCATTCAGTTGGTCAGCAGGAGATAAACAGCGTCCCCCAGCCCACCTCGCGCCAGTAGGGAGGAGACACCAATGATAGTACCAACAAGGACAGTTTTGTAGGCATAGTCCCTCACGAAGGATCTACAAGTAACACACTGTCCGGACTATTTCATCTGGTCCCGAAAGCGGACGGACTGAATCGCAGTTTATTCATTTTGGTAAACAGAAGGTAACTAGAGTCTTCCAGCCCACCTCGCGCCAGTAGGGAGGAATCACCAATGATAGTACCAACAAGGACAGTTTTGTAGGCATAGTCCCTCACGAAGGATCTACAAGTAACACACTGTCCGGACTATTTCATCTGGTCCCGAAAACGGACGGGCTGACACTCAGTTATTTCATCTCTCTGTGTTCTACAGGTTTTATGAATGGTGATCTGTGTGTGTGGTTTTTGGTGTATATGATTATTGATGAATATTTTGAGTATTGATGTAATTTTATGTTGTTGTGATGATATGCATTAATTCCATGCTTTTTCTTCTTTAATAAATTTTACACATTTATTAATGCGCTGTTCACGACCTTTCCATCCATATTTGTATTTTTAGCTCTTTACTATAATCTCTATGTATGATAAGAGAAGAGAGAGAGAGCAGGAGATGCTTAGACAGTAAAGTGAGTTGAGGCTTGGAGAGAGAGATCATTTTGGTAAATCTTCTTCCAGGTTGTCTCAAGTCCATCTCCTATTTACACCTTTCTGTGTGTGTAATCTATAACTCCGTCAGTCCACTATCCCTTGTCGGTTTCACTACTATTGTCCAACTCGACAAATACTCTACACTCTAACTCAACCACGACAAATGGGGGCTCGTCCGGGATTCTAGAACCCATCTAGTACGACATTTAATATGTGCTCGATCCGAGGATGAATCTCTCACAAGATTCTATCTTGATTCTTAGAGTTTAGTGTTCGGCAGATTATAGGAATCGATATCCCTAGACATAACGAACTATTTCTTTTGGGAGGAAGTCTGAACAGCGTTTTACTCCACAGCAATCATAAATATTAAGTTACATTTATTGTTCATGCTACACATGAGACAGCTGGTAAAGGTTGATGGTACCACTGCTGAGTTTTTGGTTGACAAATCTGACGACTATTGTTGTAAAAGTCAGAAAAATTTTTTTAAGGGTTAATTTTTTTCAGGAGTAGCTCTTTCTTCTTCTTCTTCTTCTTCTTCTTCTTCTTCTTCTTCTGCGTTCGGTTTGTAGTCATGCTAAATCTGCAGGCCTGTCGCCAGGACGAAGTCCACAGTCTTTTCCAGGTCGGCGCGGCAGCCCCATAGCTTCTGCTGGAGCTCATCACCCTTTGGCCAGGTCGCACGTCGCAATTTATCATGGGTTGGACAGTTCTGGAGAATGTGTTCTGGAGTCTGGATATCAGTTCCACAAGGGCATTCATTCGTGTGGGATATTTTGAGGCGATAGAGATGTCCAAGTAATCTGCAGTGTCCAGTTCTCAGGCGGAAAATTGTCGTCTGTTGGTGTCTGTTTAGGTGGTGGATTGGGTCATCTCTGCTGTATATATATCCCCTTCCTCCTTCCACTGATTTTTGTACTTGTTGTGGATGATGGTTTTTGCTTCCCGATAGGGCAATGGGTGGCTGTATTGTTCCATTTTACTGCCGCTTCTTGATAGAGCATCTGCTTTCTCATTACCAGCGATTCCACAATGGGCAGGTAACCACTGAAGGGCAATGGTTGATGACCTTTGGATGATGTTAAGCTCAGATCTGATCTCATTCATCATGTTATCATTTCTGGTGTTTTGTATTGATTCAAGTAATGATCTGCAGTCAGTGAAGATTACTATCTTAGCTTGTGGCTGCTGTTCAGGTCTGGTGAGGATCTTCAGGGCTTGCAGTAGTGCCATAGCTTCTGCCCTAAAATTGGAGGAGATCTTTCCAGTTGGGAAGGCCTTTCGGATGATCTTTCCATTTAGGAATCTTATAAAAATGCCTCCTCCACCGTTCTTTACTGCCCCCTCAGCAGATCCATCTGTGTATGCATGTGTCCACTCCTTCGGGTTGTACTTTTCTTCAATCATTTCTTGAGCCAAAGTTTTTAGTTGTTGAGGGGTCAGGTGGCCTTTCTTTTTTATTTCAGGGACTTCTGTGATGATAGATATATTTCCATGGCAGTCGTCTGGCTCCTCGTAATCAATTAACATTTCAATCTCAGTAGATCGATTTGGGAGGAGGTCTTCATGGCATCGATGCAGATGTTTGGAGATGTTTAGGAAGCTGGTTCTTTTCAGCCTGTTCTTTGTCACACTATGGAGTTTGGCATGCATTGGATGACTTGGCATTCGTAGAAGCTTCTCACTGTGAGTGAATACCTTTTCCTCACGTCTGTCATCAAGAGAGCGGATGTTGGTGTATCGCTCCATTGCCTGGATTGGAGAAGTCTTCATCCCTCCAGTGATTAGCCTAAGGCCTGAATTTTGCACTTTCCCTAGACATTCTGTGTTTGTTTTAGATGCTGTGGCCCAGGCTGACATGCCATATTCAAGTACAGGTCTGACTGTGCCTGTATAGACTTTTTTAAGTATGTTGGTATTTGCCCCCCAACTTGTGCCAGCCAGTTTCTTCATAATAGAGAGCTTTCTTATTGCTCTCTGTTCTACTGCTTTTATGTGCGGCTTCCAGGTGAGTCTCTTATCCAACTTGACTCCTAGGTATGTTGGGTTTTCCTCGATTGGAAGTTCACTTCCATTTAGCTGCAGTTTGATCGTTTCTCGGCGATTTGACAGAGAGAAGCAGGTTGCTACTGTCTTGGAGAGGTTTATCTGTACTCCCCAATCTGATGCCCATTTACCGATGGTATTTAGCGCTGCTTGCATCCTGAACTTCGCAGTAGGCAAATGTTCAGCAGCACACCAGGCAGCAAAATCATCAGCATGAAGAGCCCTGGAGATATGCCCGGACAGTTTCTCTGCAATATCATTTATATATATGATAAAAAGTGTGGGGAAGATAACTCCTCCTTGTGGCACACCCTGTTGTAGAGTGACGCGATGGCTCAGTTTCCCATCAAGTTTTACTCTTGCTGTGCGGTATCGAAGAAAGTCCCGTATCCAGTTGAACATTCTCCCTTCAATTTTGCTGTTGAGCATCTTAAGGAGGAGTCCTTCTTTCCATACCTTATCAAAAGCTTTTGTCAAGTCTACAAAAACTGCCAGCACTTTCTTTTTCTCCTGAAAAGCATTTTCTACTTCCTGGGCTAGATATACTAGTTGGTCTTCGGTGCTGCGATTTTTCCTAAATGCTGACTGTGTGTTATCAAGCAGGTGGTTTTTTTTCCAGATGTTTCAGTAATCTTGAGTTCACCATTCTTTCCATTACCTTACCCAGACAGCTCAGTAGGCTAACTGGTCGGTAGCTGGACTTGCTTGTTTTCTCCTTTTGTTTCTTTCTGATGGGAACAATGATTGCTTCTCGCCATTGATCTGGAAATTTTCCAGTACTCCATGATTGATTGAAGATTAGGAGGAGCTTGTTCCTGGCTACAGGTCCAAGGTTCTTGATCATATCATTTGTGATGCCATCTTTTCCTGGAGCTTTTCTGTTCTTTAGTTTTGTTATGGCAGCACTGAGTTCTCTCATAGTAAGGGGTGACTTCATGCAGATATCTGGGTTTTGGTGCTTCAGTTTTTCTTTTACTTCCTTACGTACTTCTTGGATCCGTGCATGTGAAAGTGATGTGGTGCTTTCTTCCTTGTAGAAATCTGCCAGGATGTTTGCTGCCATCTTTCCTGTGTGGTATTTTTCATTTTCCTTGATGACAGTCTTACAGTAGCTGGTTGTTGTTTCTTCATTTAGTACTCTTGTCAGATTCCATAGCTTGCTTGAGTCCTTTTCCATGTTGAGACTGCTGGTCTTCTGGTGCCAGCTCCTTTGGATTTCAGCTTTCTTTTGTTCATTGAAGGCTTGTTTTATGCTGTTGTGCCTCTGTGTGTTCTCTAATGTGGGATTTTGCTCCATAGTTTCCCGTGCTTTATTTAATTCACTATGGAGTTTTCCCAGGTTGTCACTCCAGTATGGTTTGTAGTCTCGTCGTTTACCTCGTGGAATTGACTTCTTTGCTGCTTGGATGATTGCCTCACTGATGATGGAGATGTTTTTATTGATGTTATTTGAGTGGGCAATGTTCTGACAGAAATTGTCGGCTTGTTCTTTAAAAAATCCCCAGTTTGCTTTTTTGAAATTCCAGCTAGGAGACATATTGATTTCTCCTGCACTTCTTATCTCAGATATCTGTAATGTGACTGGTACATGGTCACTTCCCCCAAGTTGAGTATTTACTGTTCTGGTGGTGAGTCGATGTATGTCATCTGTAGCCATAGCAAGATCTGGTGTGCTCGTTGTTTTCCATACTCTGGAATAGAAGGTGGGCTTATCCTCTGGTTGGTTTATTAGAATTAGTTTATTCTCTACCATCCAATCTTCCACCTCTTCTCCTCTTGGATCTGTTGTGTTATAGCCCCAGCTGGGTGAGTGGCTATTGAAGTCACCCATAATGAGGTGTCTCGATGCTGCAAGCTTCACTTTGTGTAGCTCCAGAGTTGTGGTTGGAGGGCTGTAGCAGTTTGTGATCATTAAGTCTCCACTGGGCAGAAGTAGTTGGACTGTTATGTATTCAAGTTCATCCTCACCAGATCTGTGTTTCTCTACTGCTGGGATTGAGGTTTTAATCAGTGTGAGGATTCCTCCCTTAGTTCTTTTTGCCCTATCTTGGCGGAAGGATTGGTATCCACGTACAAAGAATCGTTGGGTATCTTTTAGGTGAGTTTCTTGGATGCAGATTATATCAATGTTATTTTCCCTGAGGAATTCTTGTAACTCCGGTTTCTTGTTCCTCACTCCTTCTGCATTCCATTGAGCCACTGTAAGATAGTGGGTTGGTTGGTCAGTTGCTCTACTTTGCCTTCCCCCGACCATTTGGTTGGCAAAGGCACCGGTTGCTTGGGTGGGCCCTTTCGAGGCTAGGGGCCCGGCTCCGCTCCTCCCCGGTTGTAGCTGATAGGAGCGACGCCATGACGTAAGTCGAGATTGTCGCATGACTCCATACCGCAAAAGCGTGTGTGTCCTAATTTTTCCCGGTGTCTGCGCCGTAGCTAACACACTCCGTCTTCGGCAGGCCGGGTTGTGTTTGTTGTTCAGGGTTGTCTCCCATAGCCTTTCCATCTCCCGGTGGTAGCTGCAAGGCAGCAGATTGGTTTGTTTACCGAGGTTTACCTTCCCCGTGGCTAGAGCTTATAGCGGCTCTTACTCGCTTGATGCACCCGTCGTAGGACATATGGGGGATTTCAGTGGCGGTATCAGTGCCACCTGTTACCCTTCCCCGTCCTGCTGGGAGGACATCGCCGTTTGGTCCGCGACTGCTTATTCGTCCAGCTATGCTGACTTTATTCGCAGCTGACACACCATATCTGGAGGTCGTTCCACTATCCGCCACCCGTGGACGCGCCTGGTTGGGGTCGGTCGCCCCTTTGCCAGGAGGAGTAGCTCTTTAATCTGAGATAAGAAGCTACAGACAGTCACTTACTAGCTTGCATTTGTACCAAGGGAGGGTGTTCATTTGAATGATAGTAACCAATCCTCCCAATAGCTAAGTACTGACAGAAGTTGGAAACAAATTTGTATTATGATTATAGGATGTTCTAGGACATGTAATGGACATTGATGGAAAAGATAAATTACTGTCATTTAGTTCGTGTTTCACGCACTTTAAAAAAGGGGGCACTTGTCACGTGAAAGATAATTTATTTTACCATCTTGTCCATAATTTGATTACTCCTTTAAATGTTCTGTTTTCCGAGACATTTTGTATTTTCTTTTTCTTTCCTTTTCTACCTTTATGGCCAAACTTTCTCACCCTCTCAAACCCCACCCGAGGTTGTTTACGCTGGCCAGCTGCGGTCAGCTAACGCTAGACGTAATGTTATCTAAACGCACCTGTTCGACCAGAGAAACATTTCTCGGGTCCGCTTTAAGTGTTAGAACGAGCCAAGACGGTTTCTGTGAAAGAAACGGTTCGTTAGCGGCGGGTACCCTCTGTGGTCCCAACAGGGGAATTTCTCTGGTCGCTTTAAAACGTTTGATGACGAGCGGCTGGTACCCTTTGAGGCCTGGGGAACTTTCGCACGATTTCCTGTGTATTACCCGGTATTACGCATTACGCCAATACATCTGTAGAATCAGGTTAGGCAGGTGTCCGGGGGGAGCGTCCTTTGTAAGCTATAAGATTTGAAATTTTACTACGTCAAACACACTCGTAGAAGATTCCTGGCCCGAGATAGACCATTATGGAAATAAGGCAAACATTAACACAGAACTAAATGTTTTTGGCCTATTTCTTGGCATTTTCTCGGGGGGGGATACCGAATTGCTAGTCTAGTTTCCAGTCAGACGAAGAATGTCACCGTCTCTTCGTCTAGAGGGATTCTGAGGATATCTAGCCCCACGAGTGTCACACCCCGTTCCTGAATCAAAACCCCTTTTGTCAACGCTAAGTTAAGCTCACGCAGTGCAACGGAGCCAACGCTAAATCTGGAATCACCAAATGCAGTAGTAGTTCTCTACTCGCCTCTTGGATTACCAGCCAGAGCATTGCGGCTTCCAGAATATCAAAACCGCCCAGCATGCCTATAGCAGAATTCCATATCACCCGCCTTTTTTGTGCCTAAACGGGGCACTCAGCCAAGCCACAGTCAACCAGCCAAAACCGGATTTAAAGCCAATTCTAGCGCCGGATAAGCATGCCTTGGGATCAATTGTCCTCAAGTGACTTCGTCCCATGGTTTATTTCTGGGTCTATGTAGAACTTCGCACGTATGAGCAGCCATCTATGGACAGAGTTCCAGCCCCACTCGCGCCAGTAGGGGGAAGACACCAACGATAGCGCCTATACAGTGATTTTATTCAGGTTAATTCCATCACCGATGGCGGATATATACGAAGAAACCACTTACTGGAGCTATTCCATTGGTCCCCGAAAGCGGACAGGCTGTCGCTAAGTTCATTCAGTTGGTCAGCAGGAGATAAACAGCGTCCCCCAGCCCACCTCGTGCCAGTAGGGAGGAGACACCAATGATAGTACCAACAAGGACAGTTTTGTAGGCATAGTCCCTCACGAAGGATCTACAAGTAACACACTGTCCGGACTATTTCATCTGGTCCCGAAAGCGGACGGACTGAATCGCAGTTTATTCATTTTGGTAAACAGAAGGTAACTAGAGTCTTCCAGCCCACCTCGCGCCAGTAGGGAGGAATCACCAATGATAGTACCAACAAGGACAGTTTTGTAGGCATAGTCCCTCACGAAGGATCTACAAGTAACACACTGTCCGGACTATTTCATCTGGTCCCGAAAACGGACGGGCTGACACTCAGTTATTTCATCTCTCTGTGTTCTACAGGTTTTATGAATGGTGATCTGTGTGTGTGGTTTTTGGTGTATATGATTATTGATGAATATTTTGAGTATTGATGTAATTTTATGTTGTTGTGATGATATGCATTAATTCCATGCTTTTTCTTCTTTAATAAATTTTACACATTTATTAATGCGCTGTTCACGCCCTTTCCATCCATATTTGTATTTTTAGCTCTTTACTATAATCTCTATGTATGATAAGAGAAGAGAGAGAGAGCAGGAGATGCTTAGACAGTAAAGTGAGTTGAGGCTTGGAGAGAGAGATCATTTTGGTAAATCTTCTTCCAGGTTGTCTCAAGTCCATCTCCTATTTACACCTTTCTGTGTGTGTAATCTATAACTCCGTCAGTCCACTATCCCTTGTCGGTTTCACTACTATTGTCCAACTCGACAAATACTCTACACTCTAACTCAACCACGACACTACTACTACTACTACTACTACTACTACTACTACTACTACTACTACTACTACTACTACTACTACTACTACTACTACTACTACTACTACTACTACTACTACTACTACTACTACTACTACTACTACTACTACTACTACTACTACTACTACTACTACTACTACTACTACTACTACTACTACTACTACTACTACTACTACTACTACTACTACTACTACTACTACTACTACTACTACTACTACTACTACTACTACTACTATTACTACTACTACTATTACTACTTCGACTACTCCTACTATTACTACTACTACTACTACTACTATTACTACTACTACTACTACTACTACTACTACTACTACTACTACTACTACTACTACTACTACTACTACTACTACTACTACTACTACTACGACTACTACTACGACTACGACTACTACTCCTATTACTACTTCTACTACTACTACTACTATTACTACTTCTACTACTACTACTACTACTATTACTACTACTACTACTACTACTACTATTACTACTACTACTACTACTATTACTACTACTACTACTATTACTACTACTACTACTACTACTACTACTACTACTACTATTACTATTACTACTACTACTATTACTACTACTACTACTACTATTACTACTACTATTACTACAACTACTATTACTACTACTACTACTATTACTACTATTATTACTACTACTACTACAACTACTGCTGCTACTACTACTACTACTGCTACTACTACTACTATTACTACTACTACTACAACAACTACTACTACTACTAGCGAGGATATACACACTTTAAAATAGGAAGTGACTTCATCCTTTATGTTTGAATTTGGAAACTGTTCAAGAGTGCATGACTGGCAGAGTTGTTAGAACGCTGGCCTCTCGCGGCAAAGATAGCGGGTTCGATCGACGGTGGCGTCACGCTCCAGTATACTCAGCCGTAAATAAGTATCTGACTCTGCTCCTGAGTTAGTAAACAGAAAACAGAAAACAAGAACATAAAAATTACACAGGTGGAACGACTGAAGACATGGGACAAGAAGGACACCAACTTGATTATCGTAACTATCGAGGGGTCTTCAAGACCAAGGCAACTCAACCTAGACGATAGATGTCGAAAAACAGAAGAGTACATTCCTCCTGTTATGCAGTGCTCAAACTGCCAACAATTCTCGCACACTAAAAAAACATGCAGGAGAGAGGCACACCTACAATGAATGTCCTCATGCGAAAGATGATAGCAACTATAAAGTGCGCAACTCCAACAGAACCTGCGCAAACTGTCTTGGGAACCACGGAGCAAGATACCGTGGATGTCCGATCTTCTATGAGACAAAGACCATACTGAAGGAATCTGTTACCAAAAACATTTCCTTCAGAGAAGCAAGACACCGAGTGGCTTCAGGCGGCACTGGTAAACAAGAACAGCACACAAGAGCCCAGCTGGTAAAACTAACCACAGAGATGCGAGATATAAAACAACTAACTCAAAGTCGAGACGAACAAGCAACACAACGAAGACTCAGATGCCATAAGAGACGAAACAATAGGAGCCGTACAGAGCGCCCAGGCAATATTACAGGAAATGAAAACTATCAAACACGAGATAGAAGTCGACATCGTCAAACTCACAGAGCCAAAGGAAGAGAACGAAGAAATCCTCAAAAGAATTGAATCAGAGAGAAAGATAGCTGAGGATACCCTTACAAAAAGTAGAGAACAAAACAAAGAAACTAAAGACAAAATAAAAACCGAAATCGTGCAGGAAATACAAAGCAAACTAGAAACAAGAGAAGCAGCGGAAATAAACATAATTTTAAAAACCATAATGGAGATGCTACCAAAAATAATAGCGACAGCCTTTGAACAACACAAAATGATAACAGACAACAACAAGTAGCTACAGAACAGGCAGCTAGTGGTCCTTTTCAGGAACAATCAGCTCAAGGACTCGGAAAGCGATACCAACGAAGACTAACGCTAACACCCTATATACCGCAATACAACCGTTTGTAACCCGTAAGGCAGGAAAGGAACTCCATGAGAACGCCACGACACCATAAAAATACAAGCAACGACGAAGGATCCAGACAGTCAGCTAGTAGTCCTTTTCAGTGCTAATCATTTCCAGGACTAGGAAAATGATACCAGCGAAGATGTTAACACACTATATACCCCAATATAACCGTTTGCAACCCTTCAATGGGTTTTGGTTGAATAGGGTATCACAGCAAAATATTAGACCCAAAGAAAAAAAAGAAAAAAAGAGTTAGTAAAGGCAAAGGCAGCGGGGAAGGGAACTAGTCACCCTACCTGTCGAAAGTTGATATATTGTAGTGAAGTCTCTAACGATTTGCTGCTCTACGGCAGTTTCAGCTATAGAACCATCTTTACCTTTTTCTTTTTTTAAATTCCAAATATGTCGTACATCTCCATTATGATGCCTACGTTTTGGCAGTACTTGTAAGAAAATCTGCTGTATTTGTCTGACCGTCTCACGCATTCAGCCAACATTGATTCCTTTCAGAGCAGACAACTGTTACAGTTCAGCGACCAAGTGCTGTGTTCCAAACGACATCTTTTGTCTCAACTACATCCTGCTTTTAACTGTTATTAAACACTCGATTTGTATTCTCAGTATTCTCTTGGATATTTTCACGTCAGAGCTCAGAAAATTTCTCTTGTCGGACGCACCATTATACCACTCATAAAGTGACGTCACTAATTTAGAAAGACAAGCGCGAATCCACAAATCACAGTTTAATGAGATCGTCAGGGCCCGTCTCAGCGAGTGTCAACTGAAGCGCCAGGCGTTAAACTTTGACGGCTGTCAAACACATCTGGTCGGTGCTTTTTCAAGACTAATCTTAAGTAGTAACGATAATATAAATCTGCCTTCATAGTCGATCACGAAATGTTTTGTGTTCACTTGTTTGTTCCCCGTCTATAATCGCAAAAAGTTGAGTTTTCTTCGCAGCTTTAAGCAGTCATGTTCTTTGACCGGGTTGAACGGTATGAATAGAAGAATTCATAACTCAGCAAGAAAGGACACTATTTTACAGTTTCTGAATGAGCCAGTCACGGTGTTGCGAGAGTCTGAGACGCAGTTTTATCCTATCTGAATGCTATCACTAGTGATTTTCTGATGTTGCGTTCAATTCTTCCTGTTTCCTTACTCAGGCCGCTATTGCTTTGACAACTTCAAGATGGCACAAATGTGATGAAAGGATGAATTGATGTTTTAATAAATGGTAAAGGTTGTCACATAACAGATACTGCCGTAGTGGAGTGAAGTGTTTTAGATTTCACTAGACTACGTCCAGCTTTAGAAGGTGGGGCGGGACCCAAAGATGCAGCAATAGAGAATGCAGTCAGCGACTCATAGCTTGACTGCTTGCGTCAGGGTCAGCGAATCAGAGCTGACCAAGACCCTACTCCACCTCCACGTGGTGGTCCTGGAAACAGGCTGCATCACTGCAGTCTGGCTGAGAGAGTAGGGATCGAAGAGGGAAGGCAAACCCGGTCCCAAAAAATGCCGTGCTGAAGTCGGATGTTTCGGCCGAAAGGCGCAGATATCGCAGCTCCGGTGTAAACAGACAACGCAACCAACGTCCTTTTCAGGACGAACGAAGAAGGAAGAAGAAGAAGAAGGTGGGGCGACGAGTTGTTTTCATCGTTGTCTTTGCCTTTCCGAACTCAAGAGCAGAACCAGTTTTCCATTTACAACTGGACAGAAACAGCCTTAAACCCTTGACGGATCCAATGACAGACATTGTTTACTGTTAGTCGACATTTGTTATTGTTATTGTTGATGAGAATCGACATTATAGCACTGCAGACAAACCCATAGGTGCTTATTGTCCCTCAGTAAATGTCGATGGGTATGACTTTGACAGAAGGAAAGATACTGAAGTTCTAAGATAATACTGCCAACATAGACACACACCACACAACTGGAGGAGCCAAGTTCTCTTCAAACCGTTCTTCTGTTGCATGAGCACAGCGTGGGTTGTGTGCTTACAGTTCAAAAGATCGGCAGGACACGGAGTGATCTCCCAGCATGCTCTCTCTCACATCTTTCAGGTTCTTAGTTCCTGTCTATTGACAAACTCAAATCCTTGTAATGTAATCTCATTTCATTTTACGACTCGTTTAGTACATAAGTGTTCGAGATTATTTTCTTCAGAAAATGTATCCCGGATTGTATATATGTGGGTGTGCAGACGTCCTTGTCTTTAAAGATTGGCCTTGCAGTCTGCGAGTGGGTTGAAAAAAAAGCCTTACTTCATGTCTCTCATGTGCCTTCTTCAACCATGTTTCTCAGTAGGAAGTCTGTAGACCCGACAGGGGGTATACGAGGTGTGCTGATGGGTCCAAAATGCAAACCAGTCGCTGTTGTCTGTATATTATCAGATCAGATCATGAACCGTCTCCGCATCGAAGGTGGACTACAATTGATTTGACTCTAAATATGTCAGTTTAAAATTGATGATAGTCAACACCAATAGTTAGAAGTAATAAATATTCACCATTTTGTGGTCCCTTGCATTAATGACAAACTTGACTAGGCTATTTCTGATCAATCTCTTGATGCTCCCTTCCTTCTTGCAGAGTTGTTCTTCTCTTGCTTGTTTGCCTTCAATTTTTAATTCTATTTTTATTATCTCAGAGTGTTATGTCTCTATATATAAGCCTGTCCCACACTTCTGTTTGTCTTCATTTCATCCTTTTCATTGTACCTCTCCCCCCCCCCTCTCTTTCCCCTGCAAAGGTCAATGTGTGACGGTATATATATATATACTCATTCTTCCTTCTTCCTCGTCCGTCCTGAGAAGGACGTTGGTTGCGTTGTGTCTGTTTACACCGGAGCTGCGATATCTGCGCCTTTCGGCCGACACATCCGACTTCAGCACGGCATTTTTTGGGGGGACCGGGTTTGCCTTCCCTCTTCGATCCTTACTCTCTCAGCCAGACTGCAGTGATGCAGCCTGTTTCCAGGACCACCACGTGGAGGTGGAGTAGGGTCTTGGTCAGCTATGGGTCGCTGACTGCATTCTCTATTGCTGCATCTTTGGGTCCCATATACTCATTCATTTCAGTCCTTTCTCCCGCTTTGGAGTACAGTTCTTCAAAAATATAAGCCACGCCTTCCTGTCTTGTGCCATGTCTTCTTTCCATTTTGAATGGCTGAGTTGTATTGTTTACATTTGCTTTATTTTAAAGTTTCTTAAGAATGGGGTAGTCGGTCCGATGCCCAACCCTCCATAGTCGCCTTATACGAATTGCTAGGTACGTTACGGTGTTACTGTTCTTTGCTCCACTTTTGGCCTCAGTAAGACGCAGACGACCATATATAAATCGTGACGTCAATAGGTTGTCTCTACTGATCTATGTGCGTGCTTGTTGGGGTTTTTTATTTTCCGCGATATTATTATAATTTTTTTTATTTTGTTTTATTAATGGATGCTAGCAGTGGCGTAGTTTCAGGGAGTGAAACGGCGCAGCAGGGGGTACTTCTCGAAGAGTCAGCGTTTCTAAAAGATTGAGAAACGAGGTGACACAAAATTTAAATTTAAAAAAAAGTATTCTTGTTAAAATAACAATCCTGTCATGAGATAAGGCAATGGAGTTTTACGAGGATCTACGTGGCGGGTCACGTGACCGTGTAACGCTCAAAGAGCTCTGAAAGTGATATACCCGGATGTTTTGTTGACAAATGATTCTATCTATCTATCTATCTATCTATCTATCTATCTATCTATCTATCTATCTATCTATCTATCTATCTATCTATCTATCTATCTATCTATCTATCTATCTATCTATCTATCTAGTGGAGCAACGAGAACCGAATTCAAATAAATATTAGTAAAACGAAGTGTATGTTAATATCAACCAGACAAAAACTACAAAACTCGCAGAAAACAACTCTTCAGCTCTACACTGGAACATCACTAATTGAAAACGTAAATGAACATAAAACTCTATGTCTAACTGTTGACCAGCACCTAAGTTGGAACTCACATGTAAGTGCACTCACAAAGCTAACGGCACAAAAAGTTTACCAATTAGCCAAAATCAAACACTTCCTGGATGAGGGGGCAAGGAAAATGTTCTACACATCTCACATACAAACATACCTAGACTATTGTTCCACAATCTGGGATGGTTGTTCCATATCCAACACAAAAAGGCTTCATTCACTTCAAAAACGTGCAGTGCGCCTAGTTGCTGATGAACACTAACACATTGCATAGATCTATATAACTATCTTAAAATATTAACCCTTAGAAAGCACTTCCTATTTAACAAAGCTAAATTCGCTCACAAAATCTTGTCACATAATGCTCCAACGTATTTGTGGCCACTTTTAAAATTCAATGAAAAACGTAGTCAGCGCTTAAACCAGTTTCAGGTACCCAAGCCGAGGCTAGATTTGTACAAGAAGAGCTTGGCTTACTCAGCTGCTCATCTTTGGACCAATCTTCCACATGACCTGAAAAACATGCACAATCCAATAAAAATTACCCCAGACCTAAGGGTCTTTTATATTTGGACATGCGCCCTAATATAACCGACTAGGTTGAACGGGCGCGCCTCGCCAAAACGAGGCAAAAGTTTTACATTAAAAAAAAAAAATGCACAGTCCCTACTCATATAATCGTAGGCTGTTCAAATACATTATGAGTGCGGATTATATGCCGCCCTAAGGGATTATGTTTCGAATTATTATTATCTAATATACTGTATGGAGGGTCTGATGATCTAGTTTTTCATTTTAATATATCTTACTTCTTAATTGTAATCAGATACTGTAAATGTATGCTTTTATACTATTTATAATGTTGCATCGCCGTTAAACTAATACCTTAAGTATGTTGGAGAATGTCTGGATACATAGCAATAAAGATGAGTAAGAGGAAGGGCAAAATGCAAGACGGGCCTATATGCACGATTCTCATCTGTCAGTCAATACCATTTACCTCCCTAAGGAGCATAGGTCATAAAACTGGATCTCGTATAGTGGAGGCGTCGACAATTCACTCCCTGTGGCAGTATCTGCTTGGGACTCAAAGTTGCTCACCTGTGAGAACATTTTCCGCATGCGCTGACAACACCTGAAGTCCCAGCTAATTCAGCAGATTTCCAAAATGTCACGAGTTCTTATTATATGCCACCATTATCTGATTACGTTTCAAATTATGTCTTATTTACTGTATGAATGGTTTAGATTGTGTCTGTTAGTTTTTTTTTTTTATTTAATTTTTTTTTTTTTTTTTTTTTTTTTTTTTAAGGTATTAATTTTTGTTAATGTATTTTAATTAATAATTCCCCCCCCCCCCCGCCCCCCCCCCCCTCCCCTCCCCCCCCCCCCCCCCCCCCCCCCCCCCCCTTAAATTTGATTATGTCTGGATATTACAAATGTATGTTATTATTTTACCTCGATAATGTTGTATGCTTAAATAATGCTAAAAATACATGTGCTATTGAAAGGATACGGTATGAAAGGTGAGCGAAAGGAAGGGCAGAATGTTAGACGGGCCTGCGTGCCCAATTCTCAACCCTTTGAAAATAAAGTTCGTTCTATCTATCTATCTATCTATCTATCTATCTATCTATCTATCTATCTATCTATCTATCTATCTATCTATCTATCTATCTATCTATCTATCTATCTATCTATCTATCTATCTATCTATCTATCTATCATCTATCTATCTATCTATCTATCTATCTATCTATCTATCTATCTATCTATCTATCTATCTATCTATCTATCTATCTGTCTGTCCGTCTGTCTGTCTGTCTGTCTGTCTGTCTGTCTGTCTGTCTGTCTGTCTGTCTATCTATCTATCTATCTATCTATCTATCTATCTATCTGTCTGTCTGTCTGTCTGTCTGTCTGTCTATATCTATCTATCTATCTATCTATCTATCTATCTATCTATCTATCTATCTATCTATCTATCTATCTATCTATCTATCTATCTATCTATCTATCTATCTATCTATCTATCTGTCTGTCTGTCTATCTATCTATCTATCTATCTATCTATCTATCTATCTATCTATCTATCTATCTATCTATCTATCTATCTATCTATCTATCTATCTATCTATCTATCTATCTTTCTCTGTATTCCTGTCCTTGTTTTCTCGAGGTACGTCTTTCTATTATCAGTTTTAATCAGATTTGTCTTGTTCTGTCTGACGATTCCACCTTGTATATCAACTTGTATATCAACTTGTATATCAACTTGTATATCAACTTGTATATCAACATATGTTTCACAGAAATCGGCTAGTTCTGTCTGACATGAATGTATGTTCCGAGTAGTTAAAGCTAATGATGTGAGAATAAATGGTCCACGGTTTCCCTTAAAACACCAAAACATGTCACCTTTCTAACTTCCCCTCGGGATGCACCGCTCAGTGAAGCGTGACTCAACTCTCTTATCCACGGATCGATTCCCTAAACCAGGCCATGAAGGAACCGATTCCCGAAGTGAAACAGGGGCCATTAGTGACACTCCCTAGAACCAAAACCGTTTGATTTTTTTTTTCTTAACCAGCGGCACTTGGGCTTTCAGCCCTTCAGCCCAATGACATGTCATTGCGAGGCTGGGAGTCTGTGGACTTTCCTTCCAACCCGGTCAGGAGCTTCGCTCCTTCCCATCCACAGAGGGTTTATCTCAGGAGCCGTTCAGGTTATTCAGTCAAAATCCCAGTCAATGACACTCCTTCAAATTCCCACGCCCGGCTTGAACCTTGAACACCTGATCGCCAGCGCAATGTGGGAACTATTACACCAACGCGGCTCCCAAAAAAACCGTTTGATGGATCAAATCTCGAAAAACAAACAAAAGATTTGATGCAGGAATTGCCGGGTTCCGGGATTTCGTCACGCCCAGTCTACCCAGCTGTAAATGGGTATCTGACTCTGTTCTTGAGTTAGGGAAGGCAAAGACAACGAGGAAGGGACACCACCTCATTAATCTGAACTTTGTACTGCAAAGTCTCTAACACTTCCCTCCCCTCTGGCAGTATCTGCTAAGGGACTACCTTTTTATTAACTCAGAATAAGGTATGCATGCCCCCAGGGTGTGAGAAACATGTTAAAGGTGTACAGTAATATGTATTAAATAACTGTGTTATTGTATTGAAGGACGACCCAGAGTTCGCTGGGAGGGAGGACAACACTAGACAATCTTTGAATGACCGAGGACTAGAATGGAACCAGGCCAGGAGGAAGACAGCCGATAGGATAGTCTGGCGCTCTTTCTGGCAAACCCTTGCACGTGACGGTAGAAGAACAACCAAGTCAGTAAGTTATCGTATTGAAATATTTCACACCCAAAAAGAAAAAAATCCATTGATAACAACTTATCTCAATGAATCACGATTCTCAGACTTGTTCTCAATCAAATAAAAAAGAGGCTTAACATGATATATCAGGAGCCGCGGTAGCACAGGGGTTAGTGCACTGGCTTCCTAGCTCGGTGGTCCATGGTTCGATTCCCAGTTGAGGTGGGATTTTTTAGACCGTAAACGGGTCCAGGGTCGACCCAGCCTCATGAATTGGGTACCACTGCAACACTGGGAAGGTTAAGACGGCCGGCGTAATGCTGACCACATCACCCCTAGTGTGCTGATGGTCAAGAAAATTTGGGCCAAACACTATATTTCCAATATGCCTCAATGAGCGTGTAACGAGATCCTTTTTTCCCCTTAACATGATATATGGATATGACTTTCAAAAACTGTACCTAGAGTAAAACTGTTGGTTAAACAGAAACAGATTCAAGGGTCTAACAAATGTATTAGACTGCGTTCTGTTTAACATTGAGAAACTTGATGATACTAAAAATATTTTATAGCAAAAAATGTTTCTTGATGATTTGGTTTGGTTTTAATGACCATCTTCATTGAACACGAACAACTTCATCAATGTTCCCATCTCCTCCCTCAGCTCACACAAGGAGGATCTCAGCATAGTGCACAAACTCCGGCGATGATCCCACTGTTTGTTTACAGGAATCACTCATTCTATAAAAATGTTTGTGGTGGATAGTTTTCCTAATTTTTAAATTTTTAAATTTTACCAAGGCAGTGGCCGTATGGCCTACATTTTACGCTTTTCAACTGCCGAGGGATTTTTAACGTGCGCAAGTTGTTCACGGGACCTTCTATTTTTTCGCTCTTATCTGAGAAGACTAGGCTTCCGATTTCACCACCCAGGATAGTTTCTTTATGAAAAAAAACAACGAATTAATTTATAAATTTATTTATTTCGGGTTGTCAAAGTGCATCTTCTTCTTCTTTGATCCTTAGCCGCCGACTGTCAAAGCAGTCAGTGGCCATCACGTCTGGTGGCGTCTTGTAGGGCAACAACAAATTGATTCCACTTTGCTCGGTCTGTGGCCATCCTTCGTACAGTGCCCCAACTCTGGTTCATTCTTTGCATCTCAGCCTCCACAGTCCACCGCCAAGTTGTTTTTGATCGGCCTCTCTTTCGTTGTCCTTCATGGGTCCATAGCATAGCTGTTCTTGTGATGGCATCGGGGTCTCTTCTGAGGACATGGCCAACCCATCTGATTCCTTACCGACTGTTAAAAATTAAGTGGTTAATAAGGGGCATCCCTTTCGTACTCCTGTCTTCACCTCAAAGGTTAGGTTGCTCTGCCAAACGCTACACGGAAAGTTGGCATAGATACCTTTTATGATTGACACTATGCAGCTTTGAATTCCATAAGCTCTCAGTATTTTTCATAAACTGTCCCTATGTATACTGTCAAAAGCCTTTTCAAAATCAACGAAATTAATGTACAGCTGTCTTTGCTATTCTGAGCACTGCTCTATAATGTTCCTGTGAGGAAATATATGATCTACACATCTTCTGTTCTTTCTAAATCCTGCTTGTTTTTTCCTCAGTTTGTGATCTACTGCTTTTGAAATTCTCTGTATAATTATCCTGCCTAGTATTTTGCTGGGAACTGATAGAAGAGTTATTCCTCTCCAATTATTGCATTCTGCCAGATCTCCCTTCTTGGGCAATTTGACATTTATTCCTTTGTTCCACTCCGTTGGTGTTGTCCCTGTTTTCCAGACTTGTGCAAATAGTAGTTCTAATAGTTCTGCTGCTAGCTCAGGGTCTGTCTTAAATAGCTCTGCATTTAAGTTATCATGGCCAGGAGCTTTTCCATTCTTTAACCCAGCGGTTTTCAACCTGTGCGCCGCGGCGAGCTGGGGCGCCATGACTGACGGTCAGGGGCGCCGTGGGTGGGCGTGGATTTTTTTCGTATTTAGCTGTAATGAAAACACAAAGCTGTGGAAAATTTCATTTTTGGTGTTTTGTCAACCTGCGTGACCCCGGAGAAATTTCACTTTTGATGTTGGTGTTGCGCTAAACTTGTCGCAACTTATTCTGACTATATATTCTGACTACGTATTCTGACCATGCATTCTGACTATATATTTAATTTTGTAATGCATGGGAAATAACTCATGTAATTGTAGTCACTTTTTTATTTCTACTAGTTGTCTAATCGTGTGACGATAGTTGCCGATAGTTTGTGTGAACGATTTTGAGTCATGTCCATATACGGAGCGCTCAGGTCGTCAGTTCTTAGAAAACAGTTGGCAATCGCAATGTTTCAAGATTCATTTCCTTATTAGGTTCGAAATCTTCAGACGAACATCGTAGAACATTCTTCGTTTCGTAAGTTAGCTGAGCTGTATTCGATTCGCGTGTTCTGCGCATGTCCTAGTTTTGTCATTGTTTGAATGATTTCCGCCAAGGTCAGTCTGGGCAGAATTGCTGGAAGAGCGAGACGTAGCGTTGTGCTAGCGTCTTCGCTTATATTATTCAGGAAGGAGTCCTCATCATTATTGTTCCTTTTTTGTGAGATGATATATCTCTATGCTATTCAAAGTGCCGGGAGGCCTATGTGATTTATGTGATTTAATTCCTGATGAACAGGTAATTTGAATCTTTTTCTGAGTAACTTTATCGCCATCTTGTGATGTTGACTTTTGCCTAGCCTGCCTTATTAAAGAGTCTATGATATGACAAGTTTGCTCAGCTCACGATCCACTTATATTGTCACGCATCGATTGATGCCTGTCCTAAGGACCCTTTGCTTCCTGAACTTTACTGATGGATCTAGGTTTGATACCTTTGTTGTTTAAGGAACATAGAGGACGATAATGTGACGCTCAAAAGACATGCCTGTCTTGTTGAGGTCGAATATAGGAGACTAGATTTAATCTCCCATTTGATATCTACTAGCTATGATGGAAAGGGAAAGCTTACCACCTGACTACATGCACAGCTGTTTATGATGTCATAACATGCATATTGATTCACCATTATCATGATGCTGTCTGATGTTCCTTGTTGTACTGACTACGTCAGTGAAATGATGACTGTTGTACTATACCTGTGATGTTTCTGCATAACGATGTCCATGCACCTTGTCATTGTGGCGTACACAATATATATATTACCAAAACATCACTGCTGTTAAAAGCTTTATTGACTTTACACGTTATGATCTGATGTGACGTCCATGTATGATACTGTAGCTTTCTGACTCTATCCTTACGTCACACACTTAAACCAGACCAAAGACACCATATTACTCTGCCTCATCATCCCTGGTGTCTGAGGGTGATACACCACTCTGCAAGTGCCAGTATTATCATACCTTTGGCAAGAAGATGAAATATAACACCCTCAACATTGTGTGGCAAATGTAAAATCATCCACGGAACATTTATACGCAACACATTTGTTACGCAACAGTTGGCCAGCTTTTGAAGTCCCGTTCCCCTGACCAGCCTATCAACTTTCCGCGCATTCTCCTCGCGCGACCATAGTAGGTAACACGGTGATTTTCTGTTTTCAAACGTTTTTGATTGTGTTGTGAGTTTGATATAAACTATGGAAAAATTTTTTAATTTGCCAAGTGTTAGTAAAAAGCGAGAACTTGTTGAGGATGACAATGAAAGTGGTAACGAGGAAAGGAAACGTAAGTATAGAAAATACGACGAAGGTTACTTAGATTTTGGTTTCACTGCACTCTTGTGAACAATGAAGAGCGTCCACAGTGTGTTTTGTGTTTCAAAGTACTCTCTGTCGAATGTATGCTGCCTAGCAAATTGAAGCGCCATTTAGACAGAGCCGGATTAACGTAGTAGCACAAGTAGCATAGGCTACGGGCCCCGCGCTTTATATTTTGATGTTCATGGTGGTGGTACTCTAACCGCTGAAGCTGGAAGTACAGGAACAACTAGTACTAGTGCAGGCTGTGCAGCAGAAAACATACAGCAAAACCCAGTATACACTGAGTCTGAATGTGAAAGAATAAGTGAAACGAAGAAGTACTCTAATGATATTGGTGACTGGCCGAACAATATAGATGACTGTGAGCGTGAATATTGCATATCCAAGGGAAGTGAAAAATGTCAACATGTTGATAGTGCCTTCTCTTCATCCGTGCGATTGTATGACACTGAAAAAAAAACTCGATACTGTCAGAAGTCTTATTTTACACATATTCATAAACTTACAAACAAGCAACATGCAAGAAACTGGTTATGCTATTCAGAAAGTAAAGGGCGCCTATTCTGTTTCCCATGCAAGCTTATGAGTTCAGAATGTTCATCAAAGTTTACTGTGGAAGGGTTTAATGACTGAAAAAATGCAAGCAATCTATTGCGTCGACATGAAGAAAGCTCCTCACATAGACAAGCTTTAATTTCACTGTTGATGCGTAAAAACAAAGGTGAACGTGTCGATTCCCATCTTGTGAAACAAATGGACATTCAAGAAAAGTATTGGCACAAACTTCTAGAGCGAATAATTGAAGTTGTGAAGTTTTTAGCAGAACGAGGCCTTTCATTTCGTGGCAGTGATGAAATTGTTGGGTACCCTTATAACGGGAATTACTCAGGGTTGTTAGAATTACTGGCCAAGTTTGACCCTTTTCTGGCAGAGCATATAAGTACTCATGCATACAAAGGATTTGGACATACATCATATCTATCTAAAACAACGTGTGAGGAATTCATCAATCTGATTGGATCCAGCATACTGGATCACATTCTCTGTGAAGTGAAGAAATACAAGTATTATTCCGTTTCATTGGATTCTACTCCAGATACTGTATATCTAATATGGACCAGCTGACTTTGACTCTGCGCAATGTTTTGCCATCTGGACCAGTTGAAAGATTTGTGACATTTTTGGATATGGAAGGTCATAGTGCTGAACAGCTTTGTTGCGGACAGTTTCGCTGTGTTTATAGTTTGTTAAATGTACCTGTTAAGTTTGGAGACATTAATTGTTAGATTCTTGATCAAAGGGGAGTTACTCATTTTTTTACTTGGGTTGAAGTCAACAGTGATTGTTATCCCACTTGTTTTTTCCAAGCGGTCTAATTTTAGAACCGATGTCTTGTTACCTGATCATATATGGCTTGAATGGTCAGCTTTTCCTAGAATGTTCCAGATCACCCCACCTGAGTCTAGCTCAGGGGTTTTGCGTCTCACGACGCATGCGCGAGTTTTGTGGCGCGTTAAGAAATACATTTTGTTAGGGAGACGATTTTCAAATGGTCAAGACGTGTTAGCGTCTTTGATCTGGCTTTATGCCTGGGGAAGGAAAGTCTCTGTGTGTGACAAGATGTCTAAAGATTGTTTCCCCATATTGTATTCTAAGCGCCTAGGAGGCGAGTGAGTTTTTTGGTGTTTATTCTGAAGAGATGTCAAGGTAAATTATCCTTCAAATCATTTTCTATATTGCCAGAATCGTGAATAACATTTGTTACCAGCTTAGTGACTTTTCCCTGGGCGGGAAAGAGTCCATTGAGAATACTAGAGTTTGAGCTCACGAATTATGCTGACATACCTTGTTTTGTCCAAGGAATCATAGAGGACACTGTATTTAGGGGCCCGCCATATTTCGCGGCCTGCTGTATACTAGAAAATGTATCTGACTTGCTGGTGTCAGAGTAGAGCGGAACTAAGCTCATATATTTGAAGACCCGCTGGCAATGCGGGGTATTTTGCTGTAGCTGAAGAAAGAGAGATAGTTTGAGGTCAGCATCATTTACGCACAGCTTACTGATGAACTGTTGATGCAAACTGTACTGAACTGTTGTTATGCTTACGATGTCCTGAGTTTCGTTAAATGACTGTATTTATATTGATGTCGGCGTCCCTTGTAGTCGTCTCGTAATAAATTATTGAAAACGTCATCAGTATTACCAACGTTTACTGACTTCTACATGTGGTTGAGTGGGTGCATTGTGAACTCGTCCAAGAACCTATACGCATTCGTGTCCACCATCTTATCTGATGTCTACTCACCCACACATCATGTCAACCCACACACTTCTACGAGCACTATTTACTTGAGGGCCTGTATGGTGTTTGAGAGAGAGTGAACATTACACCCTGTAAGCACCTCAACGCTTGGTGACCCAAATATACGCTACAACATTGTACCTTACCAGTTGTCGTGGAATATTCTAATCCACATATATAAATTATCAAGTAAATATAAAGCCTAATAAATACATATAATAAATAAAGGAAGAAGAATGGTAAAGAACAGTGCTGTCACAATGACTGTACTCGAAATCCCCTTGTTTTCTACTGCGTATGCAAATTGTAACGTTTCACGTTGATATTAAAGGCCTTCTGCAACATACACGCGTTTCCCAAACACACAATAAAATGTGCTGCCTTTCTAAGAAAAACCTTGAAATATGCAAGTTGACCTAAATTTTAAATTCCATTCATGTCTTTTTCTACACTATGTTACCAAGATCAAAAGACAGATGGACTAAAGGATAGCGAGAAGGGAGAGGCAGAAAGCCGAACACTAAACACGCTTCGCGCGATACACAAATGCTGCCATCACGCGTGTAAGACTACATGCACTAACTTTTTTTTTCAGACGGACAGTGATAAAATACATTACCCATCCCAGAGTTAGGTTTATAAATCCTGAAAAACTCTTATTAGAAAAGATAACATTAGATGGGTTTACGGTTGAAAACATAACAGTACCCAGACAGCACATCTTCGAAACAGGAGGTAGAAAATACATATTTTGAACGCAGCCACGTAGCTCTTTTAAATTTGTATATTTGGGTTCCTTAGGGCTTGCTGACAAAGAATATGTAAAACGTTACGCAAATAGTCCAGGAATTAATAAATTATACCCAAAATAAAATAGTGGGGATGCCTGACAGCATGGAATCATTTCTGCTCATAAAATTTTTTTATAACGTGTTTGAAAAAAATCTTACGTTACAGAATTAGCCTACCATGTAAACTCCAAATTGATTGGAGCGCAACAAATGAAAGACTAACCACGATTGGTCGGGCTATAAATACTATCTTTCGTTGTTAGGGGAGACGTGAAAAGGTAACATTTTTTCAAACACTTGTCGAAACGTGGCCTCATTGGCTAGACTCGCTGATATACTCACTTAGGAGCGTTAGTTCGAGACCACTAGTGCAAATAATCTTGATAAAGCAACAGTGCGTTGAAGCCAGCTCATATTTGTGTTAAATAAAAGCCTGGAACATAAGCAGATGGGAATTTGTGCCAGTAAATGTGCCAGAATTCATTGCTAATCAACGTATCTGTGTTTATTCTATGAATTGTGGTAAGCTTGAACCATTCAGTATCTTTTAATGAAAATTGAATGTAAATTGTTAATTTATGCCTGTATATATATGTGTAGTTCATTGGCAAACAGGAGATAAAGCCTATAATGCTCCAGCCTGAACAGAGGGTGTCGGAGGGAAGTAAAACGGCATGGAATGGCCAAATAGTACACTGACACCTGGATGATTGATTAGACAGAAATAATGCTGGAAGTGCAGAGGCGTAGTGACCATTAAGGAGGGTAATGCTGGTATAAAGTATTTCAGATGAAGCTGACAGTTGGCCTAACGCTCTGAACTCAATGTTTGTGTTGTATTGTGCTCAGTGTAGAACTAGAGTATCAATTAGTTATGAAGTAGAAGGTACATCCTTCTTGTTTTCAGGGACCGTGGTCTTGATGGTATTGAGCAGCACCTGGTCAGAGCTTTGCTGAATCCAGAGTCGGACAGCATACTCCTTGGTCCATTTAGCTATCAGTGAGGTGTCTCCAGAGCCCAGAGGAGAATTCGAGCAGAGGAGTCCTTCCCTGCCGCCATCACGCAAGATAAGCTGATTTGGCCAGCTGAGCTCAACATTATGTCCCCTCATCTTGAAATGACTGTGTAAAAATAACATTCAGAGGGGAATTTAATTGTCTTAATATCAGGAACTGAGAACATCTCCAATAATAGTCCCAAAAGACAAACTATTGAAGTCATGATGACAAATACCAACAGAGCTTGAACAAAACAAAACCAGTATTACCTCATATTACCACTACACAACTGACACACATAGGATATTTTAATAATATATGTCACTACAATATTCATATTGATAAAGTCTGTACATATTGTGGTGAAGTGGGATGTTATAAATATTTATAGGGGACTTAGTGTACTGACTGAGATCAGCTGTGAAGGTATATATATCTAATAAGAGTAGTGTATTATATATAACCTTACTTGCTACCACATATCTATATATCTCAGTCAGAATTATTCTGGAATAGTGTGATGACTACGTTATGTGTCTAGGGTATGTATATGATGAAGTGTAAGTCACAACAACAGACAGATAAACAATTTAATTTAATCCACTACTCTTAACAACACTGTGACACTCACATACATATAACACTCTATGAGAATATCTTAAAGAAGTCACTCGTAACTTTTCAAATAACAATATGTATTAATTGCTATCATAAAGGCATATGTGTGTCCTGATTCAAAGACAAAGGAACCAGGAATCACAATCAATGTTAATTACAAGTTATGTACAGAATGTATTAATATGAATCTGGTAGTGACATATATTATTAAAAATATCCTATGTGTGTCAGTTGTGTAATAGTAGTATGAGGTAATACTGGTTTTGTTTTGTTCAAGCTCTGTTGGTAGTTGTCATCATGACTTCAATAGTTTGTCTTAAGGAAACTAGTATTGGAGATGTTCTCAGTTCCTGATATTAAGACAATTAATTTCCCCTCTTAATATTATTTTTACAAAGTCATTTCAAGATGAGGGGACATAATGTTGAGCTCAGCTGGCCAATTCGCTTATCTGGCGTGATGGCGGCAGGAAAGGATTCCTCTGCTCGAATTCTCCTCTGGGTTCAGGAGACACCTCACTGATAGCTAAAAGGACCAAGGAGTATGCTGTCCTACACTGGATTCAGCACAGCTCTGACCAGGTGCTGCTCAGTACCATCAAGACCACGGTCCCTGAAATCAAGAAGGATGTACCTTCTACTTCATAACTAACTTATACTCTCTTTTACACTGATCACAATACAGCACAAACATTGAGTTCAGAGCGTTAGGCCAACTATCAGCTTCATTCTGAAGTACTTTATACCAGCATTAACCTCCTTAATGGTTACTACGCCTCTGCAATTCCAGCATTATTTCTTTCTAGTCACTCATCTAGGTGTCAGTGTACTATTTGGCCATTCCATGCCGTTTGACTTTCCTCCGACACCCTCTGTTCAGGCTGGAGCATTATAGGCTTTATCTCCTGTTTGCCACTGAACTACACATATATATACAGGCATAAATTAACAATTTACATTCAATTTTCATTAAAAGATACTGAATGGTTCAAGCTTACCACAATTTCATGGAAATAAACACAGATACGTTGATTAGCAATGAATTCTGGCACATTTACTGGCACAAATTCCCATCTGCTTATGTTCCAGGCTTTTATTTAACACAAATATGAGCTGGCTTCAACGCACTGTTGCTTTATCAAGATCATTTAAACAAGTGGTCTCGAACTAACGCTCCCAAGGGAGTATATCAGCGAGTCTAGCCAATGAGGCCACGTTTCGACAAGTGTTTGAAAAAAATGTTACCTTTCCCCGTTTCCCCTAACAACGAAAGATAGTATTTATAGTCCGACCAATCGTGGTTAGGCTTTCATTTGTTGCGCTCCAATCAATTGGGAGTTTACATGGTAGGCTATTTATGTAACGTAAGGTTTTTTCAAACACGTTATAAAAAAAATTTTATGAGCAGAAATGATTCCATGCTGTCAGGCATCATCACTATTTTATTTTGGGTATAATTTATTAATTCCTGGACTATTTGCGTAACGTTTTACATATTATTTGTCAGCAAGCCCTAAGGAACCCAAATATACCAATTTGAAAGAGCTACGTGGCTGCGTTCAAAATATGTATTTTCTACCTCCTGTTTCGAAGATGTGCTGTCTGGGTACTGTTATGTTTTCAACCGTAAACCCATCTAATGTTGTCTTTCCTAATAAGAGATTTCAGGATTTATAAACCTAACTCTGGGAAAGGGTAGTGTATTTTATCACTGTCCGTCTGAAAAAAAAATTAGTGCATGTAGACTTACACGCGTGATGGCAGCATTTGTGTATCGCGCGACGCGTGTTGCATGCGTTCCTGATTTTCAGCCCTCCCCTCTCTCTTTATCCTTTTGTCCATCTGTTCGTTCGTTTTGGTAACGCAGTGTAGAAAAAGACATGAATGGAATTTAAAATTTAGGTCAACTTGCATATTTCAAGGTTTTTCTTAGAAAGGCAGCACATTTTATTGTGTGTTTGGGAAACGCGTGTATGTTGCAGAAGGCTTATATTTAACGTGGAAACGTTACAATTGCAGACGAAGCATAAAACAAAGGGGATTTCGAGTACTGTCATTGTGACAGCACTGTTCTTTACCATTCTTCTTCCTTTCTTTATTATATGTATTTATTAGGCTTTATATTTACTTGATAATTTATATATGTGGATTAGAATATTCCACGACACTTCCCCTCTTAAAACAGACATTATATGTCAGTCCTTTATTCTATATACACATAGAGAAATTTATTATTATTTCTGGGGTTTACGGTGATTCTCATCACACGGATGGCGGCTTAAAAAATCCGCTCCCAAATTGGTTTTTCCAGATATATACTCGATGCTAAAATTATATGGAGCCAGAAGCAAAGACCACCGGAGTAACCTAGAGTTTTCATGCTTAGCCTGTGCTAGAAACGATAAAGGTTTGTGATCTGTTTGCAACTTAAATGCCTTCCCATATAGATAAATATTGAATTTCTTTATTGCCCATATTACTGCAAGACATTCTTTTTCGCTAGTTGAGTAGTTGATTTCAGCTTTATTCAACTTTCTGCTAGCATATGCCACTGGGCTTAATTCCCCATCCAATGCATCTGATTTCTGTAGTAGAGTTGCTCCTAGCCCAATATTACTTGCATCCGTCCTTACTATGAATTCTTGACTTAAGTCAGGTAATTTCAAAATGGGTTTACTTGTGAGCTTTTCCTTCAATTCTTGGTAAGTCATTTCACATTGTGGTGTCCATGTAATGCGATCTGGATGTCCTTTACGTGTCAATTCAGTTAACGGTGCACATATGGAATTAAAGTCCTTGATATACTTCTGGTAGAAACCACATAATGAGACAAAGGATCTCACGTCCTTCTTGGTTTGTGGTCTCGGGGCTTTCTGTAGTTTCTCTAAATTCTTTGGGTCAGGGGTCATGTTTCCCTGATAAACTGTGTGTCCCAAAAATTCCAATTCTTTACATCCAACGCAACATTTGGTTGGTCGGGCTGTTAAATTTGCCTCCCTAAGTCGATTAAACAGCATGTTCAGAGAGTCAATGTGTTCCTCAAATGTTTCTGTTGCTATAAGGATATCATCCATAAAATTTGTTATACAGGGATTATTCAGAGGATCCAATAATTTTCTCATCATTCTAGAGAAGACACTAGGCGCATTCTTCAATCCAAATGGCAATCTATTAAACTCATAGTGTCCTTCTGAGGTACTAAAAGCTAGGTATGGTCTAACCTCAGGCTTTACTGGAATCTGATAGTATCCTTTACTCAGATCCACTTTTGAGAAATATTTAGCTTTATTTAGTCTGGCAAACAGCTGATTTGTATCCGGCAATGGATCCACCTGTCCTTCTGTAATAGCATTCAGTCTCCTGTAATCTATACAGAGTCTATGTTCTCCAGAGGGCTTCCTTAAAAGTACAACACCGGAACTATACGAAGACTCACTGTGCGAAATAATTCCTTCCTTCAACAGATAGTCTATCTCTTCCTTCAAAGCTTTCTCCTTAGCAAACGGAATCGAATATGGTTTCATACAGACAGGTGTGGGGTCTATCAGTTTCATATCATATTCCAATAGGTTTGTATGCCCTGGTCGGTCTGTTAACACCTCTGCATGATTATTTAGAACCTGTTGCACTCTCTCTTTCTGAGTTTTCGTTAAATGTGTACTGATTTTCACCTGTGCTGCTGTCTCACAGGGGTGTAATGGATATTCAAATGATGAAAGTGGTTCCTTTTTCATCTCCATGGCGATGGACAAGGTCAACAAGTGTGTCTCTTCCTGATGTTCTCTTTCCAAATATTTCTTCAGGAGATTCACATGATAGATTTTTTCTTTCCCCTTCTTATCTATCTTATAATTTGTTCTAGACACCTTCTCTAAAACTGTATATGGACCCTGCCATCCAATTTGTAACTTATTCTGACTCCCGGGCAAAAGAAGCAGTACTTTCTCTCCCACAGCCAAATTTCTGTCTTTCGCCTTCCTGTTATAATAGGCAGCATGTTTCTTCCTGGCTTGTTTCAAATTTTCATTGGCAAGTTTCCAGCCAGTTTTCAACCGAGTGGTCAGCTCATTCACATATTGGTATGAAGATGTAATGTTTTCCTCTGCCTTTTCATCAGTCCACGTTCTTAACAAAGCTTCAAGTGGACCTTTTATTGGCCTTCCAAACAATAACGTTGCCGGGGCCATACCGGTTGAACTATGGGGTACCTCCCGATAAGCAAAGAGGGCGGCGTGCAGGTACTGGTCCCATGTATCTGGTTTTTCGTGTGCCAACTTTCTCAGGATCGACATCAATGTGCCGTTAAATCTTTCCACTTGGCCGTTCCCTTGGGGATGATACACACTACAATGGAAGTGTTTGGCCTGGAAGATCCTGAAAACTTCTTCAGTTAGTTTCCCCTTGAACTGAGAGCCATTATCAGTCAAGATTTGATTGGGAAAGCCTAACCTTGTGAAAATTGTGAGCAATGCCTCTGCCACATGTTTTGAATCAATCGATGACAGGGCTACTGCCTCTCCCCACATAGAACAAGTGTCCACCAGAGTCAGAATGTAGCTGTTCCTTCTCTTGGTTCGGGTGAGAGGTCCCACAAGATCCACGGCAACTCTCTCAAAGGGTGTTCCCACTATGGGCATTTCCCCCAGAGTTGCTGGTGCAGTCCAATGTTTAGGTGCTACTCGTTGGCACTCTGGACAGGATTTTACATATCGTTTGATATCTTCAGTTATTCCTGGCCAGAAATAGTGACAAGCTATTCGCTGTCCTGTTGCGCTGATTCCCATATGACCACTGAAGGGAATCGCATGCCCTAGTTCCAACACTTTAGTCCTATATGAAGTGGGAAGGACCAGCTGTCCGTGACCATTGGATTCAGATCCAGCCTTCCTATATATCAGTTTGTTCTTCATATAAAACTCTCCCTTGCCTGGAGGTGTATGAGATTTGGGCAACTTCTTGAAACATGGCTTGAGTGTTTTGTCCTCAGCCTGTGCCTTCCTCATCTCATCTGGGTGAGTATTTATGGGATTATCCTCCTCCTTCTTTGACTGTGATCTGGTCTGCACTGTTGCCAATATCACAGGTCTCTTGGGATTCCCCAAGAAGACATATCTACACCCCAATATTAGAGGGTAGATTGGCTCATTTATCACTGCTGCTTTTATGATTCCTTCCACATATCGCGTTTTCACTTTTATTCGGGCGACGGGAAGTGTCATGGTAGCTACATCCTTGGTTGCAGTTTGAATCTCCACTGTTTCTGTGGTGTATTGATCGGCCTGCACCAGGTGAGAACTCACAACGGAATCGTAATCTAAACCGGTATCATATAAACATCTTATAGTGACACCATTACAGATGACATCTTCACACACTGGGGGGTGGTATGGTTCCTGTAATTCTTCAGGTTTGCCCTTCTTTTCCTTTTTCCCCGATGTCATAGCAGCAAAATGAGGAGGTTTCCTTCTACAATGGTCAGTGTCATGATTGTTCATCTTACAATTTTTACACCACCTTTTTCCTTGGTTGAAAGATTTTCTTTCATCATATTTCCTTTCATCGAATTGTGGGAATTTATTTTTATTTTCATACCGTGGCCTATCAAATTGGTGCTTACCTTTATTTTGATCCTTAGGATCAAATTTATTAAAGTTCTGTGGTGCCCTAAAGTTATCCACTTGTTTCTTTTTATTACCTGTTACCTCTGCTTGAGCTGCTTGATACCTTTCAGCAACATTTAGCAAGTCCCCCAGCCTCTCTGCACCTTGTTCCATGAGAAACTTTCTCAGGTCTGGAGCCATGGACTCTCTTAGTTGCTCTATAAGGACCATTTCCTTAAGATCTTGGGTTTTCCCCAGAGAAGTCCATTTCTCCAAGTATGTCTCTATTCGTGCAGAGAACTGGTGATAGGTTTCACCTGACAGTAGTTTAGCATTCCTAAATTTTTTCCTATAAAATTCTGCATTCTTTTCATACCTTAACAAAAGAGCCTGCTTTAGCATGTCATAATTTTCCTGATCACCTCTGCTCATTTTTGCAAAAACTTCATAAGCTGCCCCACGAAGTCCCTGAGATAACTTTAAGCTCCACCTTTCTCTCTCTAACCCATACGTGGTAGCTAATAGTTCATACCTATTTATATAGCTCTCAATATCATCGTCTTTTTCAACAAAATGATCTAAATGAAAATTCATAGCTGAGGTTGAGGCTCCTTGAGTAACCGTAGCATCAGAGGCAAAGGGACTGGCACCATTTTCAGGAGCATGACCTTGAAACTCAAACTCCCTTAGTCGTAACTCATGTTCCCTTTGTAATCTCTTCTCCTCCTTTTCTGCTTCCCTCTCTGCAGCTAATCTCTTCTCTTCTCTTTCTGCAGCTAATCTTTTGTCTTCTCTTTCTGCAGCTAATTTCTTCTCTTCTCTTTCTGCAGCTAATTTCTTAGCCTCTTTGTCAGCCTCAATCTGCAACCTCTTAGTCTCAGCCTCAGCCTCAAACTGTAACTTCTTAATTTCCCTTTCAGCCTCTAACCTTCTTTCGGCTTCTTTTTCTAATCTTCTTTCTTCGCGTTCAATAAATTTGTCACATTCCGTGGTGACATAGGCAACCATAACTTGCCCATCTAATCCTAACTCTTTTGCAGTCTGAACCGCAGCAGATCGAAATTTGGCCAGGTCCGCCATTGTCTATCAGGTAACTTTCTACAATGTCTAACCAACAATTCAAATTCTAAATATATATAATGGACAACACAGGCACCGTGAGCTCAACCTTATTTAATTCCACCCAAGGATACCTTTTAATTCTTATATTCCCTGAAGTGAATTACCCCCAATATTTTTAATAGTTAAAGATTCAAAATCCCAAGAGCGAGACCCCCAATATATGTGGTGAAGTGGGATGTTATAAATATTTATAGGGGACTTAGTGTACTGACTGAGATCAGCTGTGAAGGTATATATATCTAATAAGAGTAGTGTATTATATATATAACCTTACTTGCTACCACATATCTATATATCTCAGTCAGAATTATTCTGGAATAGTGTGATGACTACGTTATGTGTCTAGGGTATGTGTATGATGAAGTGTAAGTCACAACAACAGACAGATAAACAATTTAATTTAATCCACTACTCTTAACAACACTGTGACACTCACATACATATAACACTCTATGAGAATATCTTAAAGAAGTCACTCGTAACTTTTCAAATAACAATATGTATTAATTGCTATCATAAAGGCATATGTGTGTCCTGATTCAAAGACAAAGGAACCAGGAATCACAATCAATGTTAATTACAAGTTATGTACAGAATGTATTAATATGAATCTGGTAGTGACATATATTATTAAAAATATCCTATGTGTGTCAGTTGTGTAATAGTAGTATGAGGTAATACTGGTTTTGTTTTGTTCAAGCTCTGTTGGTAGTTGTCATCATGACTTCAATAGTTTGTCTTAAGGAAACTAGTATTGGAGATGTTCTCAGTTCCTGATATTAAGACAATTAATTTCCCCTCTTAATATTATTTTTACAAAGTCATTTCAAGATGAGGGGACATAATGTTGAGCTCAGCTGGCCAATTCGCTTATCTGGCGTGATGGCGGCAGGAAAGGATTCCTCTGCTCGAATTCTCCTCTGGGTTCAGGAGACACCTCACTGATAGCTAAAAGGACCAAGGAGTATGCTGTCCTACACTGGATTCAGCACAGCTCTGACCAGGTGCTGCTCAGTACCATCAAGACCACGGTCCCTGAAATCAAGAAGGATGTACCTTCTACTTCATAACTAACTTATACTCTCTTTTACACTGATCACAATACAGCACAAACATTGAGTTCAGAGCGTTAGGCCAACTATCAGCTTCATTCTGAAGTACTTTATACCAGCATTAACCTCCTTAATGGTTACTACGCCTCTGCAATTCCAGCATTATTTCTTTCTAGTCACTCATCTAGGTGTCAGTGTACTATTTGGCCATTCCATGCCGTTTGACTTTCCTCCGACACCCTCTGTTCAGGCTGGAGCATTATAGGCTTTATCTCCTGTTTGCCACTGAACTACACATATATATACAGGCATAAATTAACAATTTACATTCAATTTTCATTAAAAGATACTGAATGGTTCAAGCTTACCACAATTTCATGGAAATAAACACAGATACGTTGATTAGCAATGAATTCTGGCACATTTACTGGCACAAATTCCCATCTGCTTATGTTCCAGGCTTTTATTTAACACAAATATGAGCTGGCTTCAACGCACTGTTGCTTTATCAAGATCATTTAAACAAGTGGTCTCGAACTAACGCTCCCAAGGGAGTATATCAGCGAGTCTAGCCAATGAGGCCACGTTTCGACAAGTGTTTGAAAAAAATGTTACCTTTCCCCGTTTCCCCTAACAACGAAAGATAGTATTTATAGTCCGACCAATCGTGGTTAGGCTTTCATTTGTTGCGCTCCAATCAATTGGGAGTTTACATGGTAGGCTATTTATGTAACGTAAGGTTTTTTCAAACACGTTATAAAAAAAAAATTTTATGAGCAGAAATGATTCCATGCTGTCAGGCATCCTCACTATTTTATTTTGGGTATAATTTATTAATTCCTGGACTATTTGCGTAACGTTTTACATATTATTTGTCAGCAAGCCCTAAGGAACCCAAATATACCAATTTGAAAGAGCTACGTGGCTGCGTTCAAAATATGTATTTTCTACCTCCTGTTTCGAAGATGTGCTGTCTGGGTACTGTTATGTTTTCAACCGTAAACCCATCTAATGTTGTCTTTCCTAATAAGAGATTTCAGGATTTATAAACCTAACTCTGGGAAAGGGTAGTGTATTTTTTCACTGTCCGTCTAAAAAAAAATTAGTGCATGTAGACTTACACGCGTGATGGCAGCATTTGTGTATCGCGCGACGCGTGTTGCATGCGTTCCTGATTTTCAGCCCTCCCCTCTCTCTTTATCCTTTTGTCCATCTGTTCGTTCGTTTTGGTAACGCAGTGTAGAAAAAGACATGAATGGAATTTAAAATTTAGGTCAACTTGCATATTTCAAGGTTTTTCTTAGAAAGGCAGCACATTTTATTGTGTGTTTGGGAAACGCGTGTATGTTGCAGAAGGCTTATATTTAACGTGGAAACGTTACAATTGCAGACGAAGCATAAAACAAAGGGGATTTCGAGTACTGTCATTGTGACAGCACTGTTCTTTACCATTCTTCTTCCTTTCTTTATTATATGTATTTATTAGGCTTTATATTTACTTGATAATTTATATATGTGGATTAGAATATTCCACGACACATATACTTGTAATTAAAATCGATTGTGATTCCTGGTTCCTTTGTATTTGAATCAGGACACATATACCTTTATGATAACCATGAATACATATTGTTATTTGAAAAGTTATCAGTGACTCCTTAAGATATTCTCATAGAGTGTTATATGTATGTGAGTGTCACAGTGTTGTCAAGAGTAGTGGATTAAATTAAATTGTTTATCTGTCTGTTGTTGTGACTTACACTTCATCATACACATACCCTAGACACCTAACGTAGTCATCACACTATTCCAGAATAATTCTGACTGAGATATATAGATATGTGGTAGCAAGTAAGGTTATCTATAATACACTACTCTTAATAGATATAGATACCTTCACAGCTGATCTCAGTCAGTACACTAAGTCCCCTATAAATATTTATAACATCCCACTTCACCACATATATTGGGGGCTCGCTCTTGGGATTTTGAATCTTTCCCTATTAAAAATATTGGGGGTAATTCACTTCAGGGAATATAAGAATTAAAAGGTATCCTTGGGTGGAATTAAATAAGGTTGAGCTCACGGTGCCTGTGTTGTCCATTAGATATATTTAGAGATTAAATTGTTGGTTAGACATTGTAGAAATTTACCTGATAGACAATGGCGGACCTGGCCAAGTTTCGATCTGCTGCTGTACAGACTGCAAAAGAGTTAGGATTAGATGGGCAAGTTATGGTTGCCTATGTCACTACGGAATGTGACAAATTTATTGAACGCGAAGAAAGAAGATTAGAAAAAGAGGCCGAAAGAAAGTTAGAGGCTGAGACTAAGAGGTTGCAAGCTGAGGCTGAGAATAAGAGGTTGCAGATTGAGGCTGACAAAGAGGCTAAAGCATTGGAAGCCGAGGAAAGAAGACAGGCTGCAGAAAGGGAAGAGAAGAAATTAGCTGCAGAAAGAGAAGAGAAGAAATTAGCTGCAGAAAGGGAAGAGAAGAAATTAGCTGCAGAAAGGGAAGAGAGGAAATTAGCTGCAGAAAGGGAAGCAGAAGATAAAAGATTACAAAGGGAACATGAGTTACGACTAAGGGAGTTTGAGTTTCAAGGCCATGCTCCTGAAAATGGTGCCAGTCCCTTTGCCTCTGATGCCACTGCTAGCCAAGGAGCCTCAACCTCAGCTATGAACTTTCATTTAGATCATTTTGTTGAGAAAGACGATGATATTGAGAGCTATATAAATAGATATGAACTATTAGCTACCACATATGGGTTAGAGAGAGAAAGGTGGAGCTTAAAGTTATCTCAGGGACTTCGTGGGGCAGCTTATGAAGTTTTTGCAAAAATGAGCAGAGGTGATCAGGAAAATTATGATATGCTAAAGCAGGCTCTTTTGTTAAGATATGAAAAAAAATGCTGAATTTTATAGGAAAAAATTTAGGAATGCTAAACTACTGTCAGGTGAAACCTATCACCAGTTCTCTGCACGAATAGAGACATACTTGGAGAAATGGACTTCTCTGGGGAAAACCCAAGATCTTAAGGAAATGGTCCTTATAGAGCAATTAAGAGAGTCCATGGCTCCAGACCTGAGAAAGTTTCTCATGGAACAAGGTGCAGAGAGGCTGGATGAGTTGCTAAATGTTGCTGAAAGGTATCAAGCAGCTCAAGCAGAGGTAACAGGTAATAAAAAGAAACAAGTGGATAACTTTAGGGCACCACAGAACTTTAATAAATTTGATCCTAGGGATCAAAATAAAGGTAAGCACCAATTTGATAGGCCACGGTATGACAATAAAAATAAATTCCCACAATTCGATGAAAGGAAATATGATGAAAGAAAATCTTTCAACCAAGGAAAAAGGTGGTGTAAGAATTGTCAGATGGACAATCATGACACTGACCGTTGCAGAAGGAAACCTGTGTATATGGCAACCCTTCAGGTCAGGTCGACCTCAAGACAGGAGGAGGATATTATGTTAGATACCACTCCAGAAGAGATGAGGAAGGCACAGGCTGGGGATAAAACACTCAAGCCTTGTTTCAGAAAATTGTCAACTTGTCATACAACTCCAGGCAAGGGAGATTTTTACATGAAAAACAAGTTGATGTATAGGAAGACTGGAGCTAGATCCAAAGGTCAAGGACAGCTGGTACTTCCTAAAAGATATAGGGCAGACTTAATAAGCAGCCTACATGTGAAACCAGATGGGGACCATGAGAAGATAGGTACCATCATTCAAAAGGTGGCTCACAATTATTATTGGCCCAAAGCAAGATGGGACATTGAGAATTTTGTAGAAAGGTGTAGCATAGCACATGAGGGAACACCCACAAGTGGGAACATGGATCAGGACCTGGACACGCCACGGGGCAAAATTAGGCCTGATAATAAAAAGAGATATAAATTTGAAAAAGTGGACCAAATGGAATGGGAAGCCCCTTTTCACGGACAAGCTTCACTTAACTGTTTTACAATGGCCACTATGCGGAGAGTGCAAAAAGATGTCCTACCCCAGGATAAGCCGAAAATCCCTCAATCGGACTTAAACAAACTGGAGGAAGAGGATGTAGAGAGGAAATCTCTCATCAAGAATTTTAAGTGGGGAGACAGCCCCAAAAGAAAAATTGGTAGCGGTCGTTTTGTGAATGATAATTCTGGGAGGAAAAATCATCACTATAAAGCTTCGAGTGGAAGAGACCATACCGGTGCATGGACAAATAGGTCCACACAATTAAAGGTCCACATGTAGCTATGTTAAGAACGTGGACTGATGAAAAGACAGAGGAAAACATTACATCTTCATACCAATATGTGAATGAGCTGACCACTCGGTTAAAAACTGGCTGGAAACTTGCCAATGAAAATTTGAAACAAGCCAGGAAGAAACATGCTGCCTATTATAACAGGAAGGCGAAAGACAGAGATTTGGCTGTGGGAGAGAAGGTACTGCTTCTTCTGCCCGGGAGTCAGAATAAGTTACAAATTGGATGGCAGGGTCCATATACAGTTCTAGAGAAGGTGTCTAGAACAAATTATAAGATAGATAAGAAGGGGAAAGAAAAAATCTATCATGTGAATCTCCTGAAGAAATATTTGGAAAGAGAACATCAGGAAGAGACACACTTGTTGACCTTGTCCATCGCCATGGAGATGAAAAAGGAACCACTTTCATCATTTGAATATCCATTACACCCCTGTGAGACAGCAGCACAGGTGAAAATCAGTACACATTTAACGAAAACTCAGAAAGAGAGAGTGCAACAGGTTCTAAATAATCATGCAGAGGTGTTAACAGACCGACCAGGGCATACAAACCTATTGGAATATGATATGAAACTAATAGACTCCACACCTGTCTGTATGAAACCATATTCGATTCCGTTTGCTAAGGAGAAAGCTTTGAAGGAAGAGATAGACTATCTGTTGAAGGAAGGAATTATTTCGCACAGTGAGTCTTCGTATAGTTCCGGTGTTGTACTCTTAAGGAAGCCCTCTGGAGAACATAGACTCTGTATAGATTACAGGAGACTGAATGCTATTACAGAAGGACAGGTGGATCCATTGCCAGATACAAATCAGCTGTTTGCCAGGCTAAATAAAGCTAAATATTTCTCAAAAGTGGATCTGAGTAAAGGATACTATCAGATTCCAGTAAAGCCTGAGGTTAGACCATACCTAGCTTTTAGTACCTCAGAAGGACACTATGAGTTTAATAGATTGCCATTTGGATTGAAGAATGCGCCTAGTGTCTTCTCTAGAATGATGAGAAAATTATTGGATCCTCTGAATAATCCCTGTATAACAAATTTTATGGATGATATCCTTATAGCAACAGAAACATTTGAGGAACACATTGACTCTCTGAACATGCTGTTTAATCGACTTAGGGAGGCAAATTTAACAGCCCGACCAACCAAATGTTGCGTTGGATGTAAAGAATTGGAATTTTTGGGACACACAGTTTATCAGGGAAACATGACCCCTGACCCAAAGAATTTAGAGAAACTACAGAAAGCCCCGAGACCACAAACCAAGAAGGACGTGAGATCCTTTGTCTCATTATGTGGTTTCTACCAGAAGTATATCAAGGACTTTAATTCCATATGTGCACCGTTAACTGAATTGACACGTAAAGGACATCCAGATCGCATTACATGGACACCACAATGTGAAATGACTTACCAAGAATTGAAGGAAAAGCTCACAAGTAAACCCATTTTAAAATTACCTGACTTAAGTCAAGAATTCATAGTAAGGACGGATGCAAGTAATATTGGGTTAGGTGCAACTCTACTACAGAAATCAGATGCATTGGATGGGGAATTAAGCCCAGTGGCATATGCTAGCAGAAAATTGAATAAAGCCGAAATCAATTACTCAACTAGCGAAAAGGAATGTCTTGCAGTAATATGGGCAATAAAGAAATTCAATATTTATCTGTATGGGAAGGCATTTAAGTTGCAAACAGACCACAAACCTTTATCGTTTCTAGCACAGGCTAAGCATGAGAACTCTAGGTTACTCCGATGGTCTTTACTTCTGGCTCCATATAATTTTAGCATTGAGTATATATCTGGAAAAACCAATTTGGGAGCGGATTTTTTAAGCCGCCATCCGTGTGATGAGAATCACCGTAAACCCCAGAAATAATAATAAATGTCTCTATGTGAATATAGAATAAAGGACTGACATATAATGTCTGTTTTAAGAGGGGAGGTGTCGTGGAATATTCTAATCCACATATATAAATTATCAAGTAAATATAAAGCCTAATAAATACATATAATAAATAAAGGAAGAAGAATGGTAAAGAACAGTGCTGTCACAATGACTGTACTCGAAATCCCCTTGTTTTCTACTGCGTATGCAAATTGTAACGTTTCACGTTGATATTAAAGGCCTTCTGCAACATACACGCGTTTCCCAAACACACAATAAAATGTGCTGCTTTTCTAAGAAAAACCTTGAAATATGCAAGTTGACCTAACGCTCTGAACTCAATGTTTGTGTTGTATTGTGCTCAGTGTAGAACTAGAGTATCAATTAGTTATGAAGTAGAAGGTACATCCTTCTTGTTTTCAGGGACCGTGGTCTTGATGGTATTGAGCAGCACCTGGTCAGAGCTTTGCTGAATCCAGAGTCGGACAGCATACTCCTTGGTCCATTTAGCTATCAGTGAGGTGTCTCCAGAGCCCAGAGGAGAATTCGAGCAGAGGAGTCCTTCCCTGCCGCCATCACGCAAGATAAGCTGATTTGGCCAGCTGAGCTCAACATTATGTCCCCTCATCTTGAAATGACTTTGTAAAAATAACATTCAGAGGGGAATTTAATTGTCTTAATATCAGGAACTGAGAACATCTCCAATAATAGTCCCAAAAGACAAACTATTGAAGTCATGATGACAAATACCAACAGAGCTTGAACAAAACAAAACCAGTATTACCTCATATTACCACTACACAACTGACACACATAGGATATTTTAATAATATATGTCACTACAATATTCATATTGATAAAGTCTGTACATATACTTGTAATTAAAATCGATTGTGATTCCTGGTTCCTTTGTATTTGAATCAGGACACATATACCTTTATGATAACCATGAATACATATTGTTATTTGAAAAGTTATCAGTGACTCCTTAAGATATTCTCATAGAGTGTTATATGTATGTGAGTGTCACAGTGTTGTCAAGAGTAGTGGATTAAATTAAATTGTTTATCTGTCTGTTGTTGTGACTTACACTTCATCATACACATACCCTAGACACCTAACGTAGTCATCACACTATTCCAGAATAATTCTGACTGAGATATATAGATATGTGGTAGCAAGTAAGGTTATCTATAATACACTACTCTTAATAGATATAGATACCTTCACAGCTGATCTCAGTCAGTACACTAAGTCCCCTATAAATATTTATAACATCCCACTTCACCACACCAGTCCAGGTTGACCCTCTTACATTCAGCATTAACATTATGGTGGCTGCCTCTTACAATAATTAGTCCATAACAAGCTTACTAAAAGTCTACTTAATTTTTTAAAGGCAAATGACATTGATATTAAAGACTGCCGTGGTCAAAGTTATGACAACGACAGCAACATGAGTGGCAAGTTTATAGGATTACAAGCACGAATTAATTGATAATGATAATTACTATGCAAATTAAAAATGTATGTTTTCAAATATGTTTGTGTTGTTTTATTGTTTTTTTTAAATATAGGGCCCCTTTCTTAACATATGCTACAGGCCCCGCACTAGCTTAATCCGGCCCTGCATTTAGAAAGTGTTCATAAGAATGACGTGGGCAAACCAAGAGAATATTTCTCTAGAAAGCTGAGTCAAATGAAAGAACAAAAATCAGCATTTTCTAAGCAGGCGACAATCTCGAGTAAAGCTCTTCTAGTGTCCTACAAGGTAGCATACAGGGTAGCAAAATGTAAGAAACCCCATACGATTGCAGAAGAACTCGTTTTACCATGTGCTATTGATATGGTGTCTATTATGGTTGGGGAGTCAGTGGTAAAACAGCTTTCGCTCATTCCTTTGTCGGACAGTACAATCAGCCGTCGAATTGAAGATTTAGGAGAGGATCTTAATGAACAGATTATAGAAAAAATGAGGGGGAAGGACTTTGCTTTGCAGCTTGATGAGGCCACTGATAGCAATAGAGATGCTCATTTAATCTGTTATGTGCGGTTTGTTGATGAAAAAAACGAAATGGTGGAAGATCTTTTTTGTAAGGAAATAAATGCTGGTACGACAGGCACAGATTTATTTGAAATTTTGGACAACTTCATGGCGGAAAATAAAATAGCCTGGGCTCATTGTGTTGGTGTGTGTACAGATGGTGCTCGTTCAATGTCGGGCTGTTACAGTGGCCTACAAGCCCTCATCGGCGGCAAAACTCCTGATGCTGTTTGGGCCCATTGTATTATCCATAGGGAAGTACTTGCTTCACAGCATTTGGGTGTTGATTTGAATGAAGTCCTGCAAACTGTCATAAATGTGGTAAACTTTATTAAAACTCGACCTCATAGAGCTAGATTTTTCAGTAAAATGTGTCACGATATGGGTGCTGAGCATACGTCTCTCTTATTTTATAGCAGCACTCGTTGGCTTTCCATAGGACATGTATTATCGCACATTTTTGAACTTAAGCTGGAACTCTATTCTTATCTTGAAGAAGAAAACCATGTCAGTGCTAAGTGCTTTCTGGACACTGACTTCTGTCACGAGAGGGTTGATGTTATTGAAATTATGATATCCTGGACACAAAGTTGTATCAGGTGATACCAGGATAGTGACAGATAAGAGTCTGGTCTTAAAAGTAATACCCCCTTCTCTGAAAAGAGTAAGGGTGTATAGATAACAAAAGTTAGGATCAAGCTGTATAAGTTCCTAGAGAAGATGGTAATATATTACTCTAAGTTCCTACTGGCCCCTCTCCAGATTCTCCTATGATTATAGTATTATCTCTGCTAGGGGTATTAACTAAATTATCCACCAACAAGAACTTGAACTTAACTTAAATAATTTAAGTAAGTCTGCTGATAAATATTTACAATTTATTTTTACAGTTTCTCTTTTCTGTTTGAAAAGCTTTCAAGTAAATCAAATCAATTACAACAGTAAATAAATAAAACAGAAAATAGTTCAAAGGTCCTTCCGATTTCACCACCCAGGATAGTTTCTTTATGAAAAAAAAACAACGAATTAATTTATAAATTTATTTATTTCGGGTTGTCAAAGTGCATCTTCTTCTTCTTTGATCCTTAGCCGCCGACTGTCAAAGCAGTCAGTGGCCATCACGTCTGGTGGCGTCTTGTAGGGCAACAACAAATTGATTCCACTTTGCTCGGTCTGTGGCCATCCTTCGTACAGTGCCCCAACTCTGGTTCATTCCCTGCATCTCAGCCTCCACAGTCCTCCGCCAGGTTGTTTTTGGTCAACCTCTCTTTCGTTTTACTTCAGGGGTCCAAAGCATAGCTGTTCTTGTGATGGCATCGGGGTCTCTTCTGAGGACATGACCAACCCAGCTCCAGCGTCTGCCAGCTATGATGGTGTGCATGTCCTCTTGCTTGCTACGAGTAAGCAGATCTTGGTTAGTGATGATATTCGGCCAAAAGATTCGGTGAATTTTTCTTAGGCATGTTGTGTGAAAGGAGGACAATTTCGACATTTCCTTCTCTGTAACTCTCCAGCATTCCGCACCATAGAGAAGCACAGAAAGCACACAGCTCTGATATAATCTTAATTTTGTGCTTGTGCTGTATTGGGAGGACTTCCAGATGTTGTTTAGGCTAAAGAAGGCTGTTCTTGCCTTATTCATTCTGATGTTGATGTCTGTCACAAAATTTAACCGTGATACAACGTCAAAATATCTCCAATGATACAACGTAGTGATAAACCTAAATGCGTAAGCTGCTAGAATACATGATCGCCCACGCCGCGGGTCATCACCCGCCATGGAAATGAAATTGTTAGACTTGAAGGCAAAACGGAACGAAGATCAAAGGGCAAAAATCTGACTGAACGCGTACTTGAAACTAGCGAGACTAAAGGACGCAAATTGGTGGGGCAAGGAGGAAAAAAGTCACGTTCCCCAAGTTGACATAAAGTAAGGAAATCGACAGAAGGGACCTTGGATATGATACGCCACAGTCATTTATTGTACGCTTTTGCGATACCAAGCCTTTTATTTGAATTAAGCGGCAAACGCAGATGCTTGAAATATTACAAAATTTAAAAAGTAACTTTTTCTTAATATTAATGTTAGGAATATAAAAATTAGCTGGCCGGATGGCCCATTCTGAGCAGTGAAATAATATGCTTTCATTTATACAGACGGACAGATAATAAGAAAGATAATGACAAAAGACTGTGTTGTTCACATCAGCGAAAGACTGCATTGAATCAAACATGTCACTATTTGCACCAAAAATCGTAACCTTGAGACTCAAGTGTTCAAATCTAGTTAGTGTGAAAGAGAAGGGGAATTGGTGGGAGCTGTGGCTAAAAATAACTTTAAGGACAAAATTGTAGAGGGGACGGCTAGGTTGGTTCAAAAATCAAGTATGTTTTTTTTGTGAAAACGCAAGTAGAGACGGACGGACTAACAGACACAAATCCATACTTGACTGAGGTATGACTGAAATGACTTGGTGGTAGGATATTTGTATTTGAAAAAAAACGAAAGGCAGTGATTGGCCCTAGTTGAACATATTATCGGCGCTCAGACGCGCATTTGGGGTCATTCAGAATAAGTTGTCCTGGTAGACACAGTGTATTATTAATTGGTGAATCCCCAGAAGCTATTGAAGATTTTAGAGGGACGCCATCATAAGGCCAGCAGCTCAGCTGAGTTTTGCTAGCATTTCTTTAACTGTGTACCATATTCATATTTCTGAGCTGTGAGTTTCAGTTGGCACCAATGTGGTGTCAAACGAGTTGTTGATTTTACCAGAGTGGATCCGTGCAGTAACTTTGTGTCAGAGCAGCCTATTATTGCCCCCAAGCACGGAGAGGTGGGGCCACCATAATTCTTATATTGCCCCCAAGCACGGAGAGATGGGGCCACCAGATCTCAGCACCAGAGCTACCTCTTCAAAGTTACGTAAGCTTCTGGACTGCTGAGAATTCACCAACTCAACTTATTTGCTAACACAACCATAAAAATTCCTTCACTTATCTGGACACTGTGTAGTCAATATAGACTGGAGTGATGAGGCCACCCCAACAGCACAACCATTAAATGTTCTCTCAAATTAGATGACTACTATAAACATTAATAACACTAACTTGTCTAGTAACATACATATGTACACACCTTGCATTTATTATGTAATATTACATGCATTTCTTTCATAATTTCTAAACCTTTCATATGTTCTGGCCGAAATAAAACTCGGTCCAGATCAAATAAATGTAAGATAATTTCTATCAAAATTTTACACCCTTGAGTTAGTTCAGTGTATTATAACATTTGTTAATATTATTAGACTTAGTAAATATCTGTGTGTGTGTCTATAAACTTCCACACCACATTACATATCATTACCCTAGACATTTAACGTAGCCACATTTACTAGAAAAAAAAGTTAAGTGTGAGGTCGTAGTGGTAGCAAGAAGGGCCTTCTGACAATTCACAGCTACATTTATCTCAGGAGCCTTCACAGCTGACCTCATGCATCACACTTAGTACCATCACCATCATACAATACCATCAAACCCACTACAATGTCTTTGCCTGCCCCGCCGTCTGGTGTTACTATGCTTCTAGGTATGTGAAGGTATCTGTCTGTACCAATTGCTGATTCCTTACTGATATGGGCTCAGGGTTGCTCACATTGAGCGTCATGACCTCAGATTTCTTTAAATTGATGTTCAAGCCCACCTGCTGGCTAAACTTGTTAAGTCTATCCGTTTTTTCCTGGATGTGTTGATGTGAATGTGCTAGTAGTGCAATGTCATCTGCATATTCCAGATCTTCCAGTGTAGAAAATGTTGTCCATCTTATTCCTCTTGGACTGCCCTCTGTTGTCTGGCGCATCACCCAGTCTATGACTGTTAAAAATAGAGTGGTTGACAAGGGGCATCCCTGTCGTACTCCTGTCTTCACCTCAAAGGTTAGGTTGCTCTGCCCAACACTACACGTAAAGTTGGCATAGAGGCTTTTTATGATTGACACTATGCAGCTTGGAATTCCATAAGCCCTCAGTATTTTCCATAAACTGTCCCTATGTATGCTGTCAAAAGCCTTTTCAAAATCAACGAAATTAATGTAAAGCTGTCTTTGCCATTCTGAGCACTGCTCTATAATGTTCCTGAGAGTGAATATATGATCTACACATCTTCTATTCTTTCTAAATCCTGCTTGTTCCTTCCTCAGTTTACTGTCTACTGCCTTTAAAATTCTCTGTATAATTATCCTGCCTAGTATTTTGCTGGGAACTGAGAGAAGAGTGATTCCTCTCCAATTATTGCAGTCTGCAAGATCTCCCTTCTTGGGCAACTTGACAATTATTCCTTTGTTCCACTCTGATGGTGTTGTCCCCGTTTTCCAGACTTGTGCAAATAGTGGTTCTAATAGTTCTGCTGCTAGCTCAGGGTCTGTCTTAAATAGCTCTGCATTTAAGTTATCATGGCCCGGAGCTTTGCCGTTCTTTAACCCTTTGATTGCTGTGATGATTTCTTCTTTTCGTGGAATGTCTGTATTCACTTCTAGATCGTTTTCAGCTTCAGGAACATTCAGTTGTGTCTCTCGTGGTTCCTTGTTCAGAACTTCTCTGAAGTGCTCTGCCCATCTTGTTTCCTGTCCCTCTGCTGTCGTGGTGAGATTACCTTGCTTATCTCTTACTAATGTAATATTGTTTGCACCTCGTTTTCCACTGATGAATTTAGTTATTTTTTATACTGTGCTTTGTTCATTTCTCAGTGCTGCCTCCTCTGCCTGTCTTGCAAGATCGTCTAGGAAATTCCTTTTGTTGGCTCGGGTTTGGCGTTTAACTTCCTTGTCCAGCTGACTGTGCTGTTCGCTATATAGTTGCTTTAACCTGGGGGACTTCGCTTCTGTTTTCTTTCTTTTCATTTCCTTTCTCATCGTTATGGTGTTTAATGTTTCTGGTGTTATCCAGTCTTGCTTCTTCCTTTCCTGGAATCCCAAGCATGATTTGCTGCTTTCTCTGTATATTGTTGAAATGGTGTTGAAATTCTGGTCTATATCATCAGTCAATGTCTTTTCCTGACTTCTGGCAAATTGATATCGTTTCTTTATGTCGGCCGCAAAAGCTTTTCTGGTAAGGGAGTCCTTCAATTTGCTGATGTCAAACCTTTTCTGTGTAGTTACAGTTGGTGCAGCCCTTCTTAGTTTCACTTTCAGTTTTGCTACTACTAAATGGTGAACACTTCCCACATCTGCACCTCTTCATACCTTCACATCTTGTAATGCATGTCTCCATCTACCGTTAACCATGATGTGGTCTATCTGGTTTCTGTCCCGACCATTTGGTGATTCCCATGTTAATTTGTGAATTTCTTTATGTGGGAAGAGTGTTCCTCCAATGACCAGGTTGTTAATGCTACAGAAACGTATTAGTTTATCCCCATTTTCATTTGCTCTTCCGCTGCCGCATTTCCCCATTGTTCTTTCATTATATGTATTGTGTGTACCAACTTTCGCATTGCGGTCTCCCATTACTATAACAAGATCATATCTAGGTGTGTCTTCCATTTATTTCTGCAGTTGTTGATAGAATTCATCCTTGACCTCCTCATCGCTATCATTCGTTGGTGCGTAGCATTGTATTATTGTAGTGTTGGTGAATCTCCCTCTCAATCTTAATCTTATCAGTCTGTTGTTGATGGGTTTTCATTCCAGTAATGTCCTTTCTATTCCTTTCTGTAGAATAATGGCTACGCCTTCATTGTGCTGTCCATCCTCTCTTCCAGAGTAAAGTACTGTTTCTCCTGTTGCTGTTTTAACTTTTCCTGCCCCTGTCCATCTGCTCTCGCTTATCCCTAGAGTGTGTAACCTATAGTTTTTCATTTCTGCCGTGACCTGTCTTAGTTTACCTGTCTCGTACATTGTCCTGACATTCCAAAAACCTATTCTTGTATCCTGTTTTGCAGTCAGGACATCCGTTTTCATGTCAGTGGCTTCCTTTCGGCTTTCACCACTGACAGTCATACGAGCCACAGACTCCGAATGTCCATCTCGCAGCAAAGTTTTTCCATTTATTGTTGTTTCCGTAACGTGCAATTTTTTTTACATAGACAGGGGTGTCAGCCCTATGCTAAAACCCCCAACCTGGAGGACCAGGGTACCAGCTTTTGTCTGACCCCTACCCACACAGACCAGTCCAGCTTGGTTGAACCTACCAGGAGTAAAACTCCCACTGGCATAGCTCTGGGGATTGTCAGGGTACGCAAGCTGCCATACCGCTACAAGGTATAGGTACCATTGATGGCAGAGAGTGCACATTAACTAACTTTAATGGTTGTAAGTGTCTCTTTGTACTTATATTTACCTCTCATGGTACATGATCTTTCAATTTTTAGATAACTTGTCCACCTTACTAATGTTAGAAACATTAAGGGTGTTGCTTTCTTGACGTGTTTAATTATGTTTTGTTTCACTTTGCATGTTTTATTTTCTTTTTTCTGTTTTTTTTTAATTCCCTTGTCATTGATTACCATCATCGTTGTTTTTCATTTTCATTGGAAATCATATGTTTCTGGTTTTTTGAAAATTGAGTTGAATGTTTTTATCAGCCTTTTGGTTCTCTTTTCCAACTTTCTTTTACTTTGAATTTCACCACATCGTTCCAAAGTAGGTCGATTGTGGATGTGTGCTTTAATGCATACTTTCATTTAGTTATATTGATTTCCATTTAATATTCTTTTTCTTAATATTGTATAACATTATGACTTTGATTTATGTTCTTAGATGTCGATGTAGTTTTGACTCACCTCTCTTGGGTACTTAGTTAATAAATAAAAAAAAATTAATAGAATTAATTTTTTTAAGGGCCGGTCATAAGGAAGCTGTTGCATGCTTTTTACATAGTGGGCAGTCTCTGGTCCTGCCAGTGTTAAAAGTCTACGCACCATTCTTGATATAGTTATATTATTTGTGCGTTCGATTTATTCACGCACGGGCGTGCACTATGCAGAGTGTGAGTTGCTCTTGGCGCACGGGTTACCTAGTTTAGAAGGTTATGACGTCAGGATCTTGAAAGGGCAAGTCGGACTTACTGTCCGTGTGTTGATATTTTATTCTTTACAATTCTGTGGAAGAATTGTTAATGGAGGATGGTTGGTCTTCAGGTTGAAGCCAACATCCATTTCGATACGTAAGTTTTTTGAGCCCTCGCTTTATTAATAGGTTGATGGTTAAGTGAAGTGGCTACTCTTCACTGGAGTCTAGCGGGAATCCATATTTGCTGGGTTTCTAGAATGGAACAGCGGAGTTCTTAGCCTCACTTAGATCTAGCGTAGTGGAAATTCCTACGAGCGAAGAATGTATTTTGATCGTATTTTGAATATTATATTCCGTAAGGCCAACGTCAAGGTCTTGGCATATTGCAGAGAGGTTAGCCAAAGGCAGTCTATAACCTATTTGTATTTTAATGTATAACTGCAAGGATCTTATCAACTGTGTAAAGTATTGTAATGAGGAAGTCTTGGATTAAGACAAGTTTTGAATGGAAACGTCATTCATCAGTATGAAGTTATTCACTATGTCAGATGTCCTTGAAGAAGGTCAACGGACATGGCCTTAACGTCCCACAGACAGTAACATTTAGGGAACTCAAATCACTTGGGTAGAAAAGGACTTTGTTTGTAATGGATCTGCAGGGATATATAAATATTACCAGAAATGTACATTGTATCAGAATATCACCACCATGCATAATTGTTGATCGTCCACATCAAAACGATGTATCGTCTTGTTGAACGTCTTCTGTACCACGTAAATAAATTGTATGAACTTTTTTACCAACGAGTTGAGTACAGTCCAGTATTGGCCAATTTGCCTACCACTCGTTGGAGTTTTGTTGACCAGCTCTTTTGTCATTTTTTCATTGAACATTCGCGTCACGATGCTAGTACCCTGGTACACCTACCACTAGCTAACCAGTAACTTGAAAAGAGCTCAACAGTTTTTGGTGGCCAATGTGGTTTGAAATCACTTTGTTTCAAGGAAGAGACCGTTCCCAACGTTGTTTCAAGATAATCGATTGTACGGAGAACACCATATTCTTCAACACGACCATGAAATCAAATAACGGTTACCAGAATGTCAAGGTCATCAGTGAAGCTGAGGATCAAGTTTTCAACAGTGAATGACTACATTGTTGGACCTCTAGTAGTACAACAAGGCTCAAACGTACATCACTTGTATGCGGGGAAATTTTTTTTACGGAACAAAAATCAGATAAGTGATAAGATACTGATGTTTTGTACTTTCCACCGTTTTACGTTGAGCTGTTCTTTCACTCAGATATATGTCCACTAATATGTTATTTATGTTTCATGTTCTATGTTTTATGTTTATCGTGGGAGGTTGGGCAGGTGAAATATGAAGGGTACATCCCAGGTTTATCTCAGGGCCTTCATATTTGGTCTATAGGGTTATTTGCAGACTTCCCGCAGTGGAATGTTCCGGCACCTAGGTGTCGAAGGATTCTAGGTCCACTGTGTCTGGTGGTCTGTGACACCTATCTGTTTAGCTGTAGTGTCAAGTTTTCAGTGTAGTTTTCGTAGTTATTTTTATTCGTACCTTGGTTTTATGATGTATCTTGTTTGTATTATGCGTCCATTCTCACCTAACTATCGTTGAGTTTTTTACACCCGTATGTTTATACACTGTCTTGTCAATTGTCTTGTCACTTTACCATTCGCAGATGTCATCGTAATTCTTTACGACATCCTATTTTAGTTTCACATTTTTATTTTATTTGATTTCTGCGATTGTTTTCACTTGTCCTTGATTATTTTGTCTTGTCGGTATTGTTTCTATTGTCTATCACGTTGTTGCTTTCATAACATTTCATTAAATAAATTACTTTATTGATTATTAATATATTTGACAATTATATGAGAATAATTAACCGTTCTAGGACAGGAACGAAGGCCACTTAGTATAGTAACAAGGATAATTAATCTACATTAATTAATTATCAGTTAAGAAAGTAAGAGTATTGTGACTACTTATAAAGCATAATGTATTCACTAGATTATTTCATTAAACAAGCGAAAGCTCTTCAGATACCTCCTGAAGAGGTAAGACAATTCGCTATGTCGGAATATAAAGAATCTCAAAGGTTGGAAGCTCAAAGATTAGAAGCTGAAAAATTAAGATTAGAAAATTTACAATTTGAAGCTCAAGAAAATGAGAAAAAAATGAGATTAGCCGCTGAATTAGAAGAGAAACGATTTCAGCGTGAGGCAGAACAGAAAAGATTGGAGGCTGAAGAAAAATTTAAAATTGAAATGGAAAATAAGCAAAGAGAAATGGAAAATAAGCAAAGAGAAATGGAAGGAAGAGAGGAAATTTATAGCTCAGGAAAATACAAAGAAATTTCAACTTGAAGCTGAGGAAAATGAAAGGAAACGACAGCATGATCTGAAATTAGCAGAGGCAGAATATGATAGAATTAGATTAACTCAGGAAGCTAATTCTCAGAGAACTTTCGAAGGCCAATCTTCATCCAGACATGATAATTTTAAGGAAGTTCACCTAAAATTACCTAAATTTAATCCCCCGTCTGACGACGTAATATTCTTTTTAGATAGATTTGAGGCCACTTGTAGGTCTTATAATGTAGATAAAGCACTATATTGTACATATTTATCCAGATTACTTACAGGGGATGCTTTGGCAGTTTATCATACTACTAGTACTAATGAAAAGAATGATTATGACGCTCTTAGAGCTGCACTTCTTAGAAAATACCAAATGACGGAAAATGAATACAGATTGCGTTTTAGAACGATGCTACCGCAATCTGGAAAGAACGTTAGTGATTTTCTTTCCCAAATACGGCTAACCTTGGAAAGATGGATCGAGTTGTCCAAGATAGAGAAGTCGTATGAAGGTCTTTTCGATTTACTGCTGCGCGATAAGGTGCTATCGTCAGTAAATCCAGCATTTCTTGCATTTTTGCACGAACGGAAACCTTTATCTATGAAAGATCTAGAAGAACATTCTAAAAATTTCTGCACTGCTCACCCATCCATGGATCTAAGTAATGCACAGATTAAAAGTGAATTGCCGGTTGCTTTTGCTATGCAACAAAATAATTTTCCGCGCCATCGTTCATTGAGTAACGACAGATACTTCAATAAGGGAAATAATGACAATTTCAACAATGGTAATTTTTATAAGGGGAAGCAATTTCAACAATCTGCTCCATTTAATGTTTCTTGGAACCAATCTCATAGATCGCGAGATTTTGGTAACAATAATTTTAAATATAATCAAGGAAATTATAATAAACAAAACTGGCGATCAAAATCTCAGGTTCCACAAAATAGACAAGGTTCTTGGAATAAATCATTTAGCCAAAATCACAACAGTAAGGACATTAATTGGCGTACCCATTCAGATTTTAACTCAAGCAAAAATGGTAATTATAGCAATTTTAATGCCAATAATCAGAATCGATCGCGACGAAGAGATAGATCTTCGAGCAATACACGTAGACATTCTAATGTCGCTTTAAGTGATACACAGGCTAACAATGAACAGGGTAAAGATGCTGATACTCATAATGCCATGTCTTGTTCTCTTGATTTTAATCAGGTAAAAGCTTGTCCAGAATGCTCGACTCTTTTCCAGCCCAAGGCGATCACGACACTGCGATGCGGACATATTTTGCCGAGTTTACCTGCGGTCTGTACGGCCACTTCTGTGTCAGTACACCAGGGACAGGGTTCTCTTAAGTTTAACAAAGGATATATAAATTCCATTCCTTGTTTTATTCTTTATGATTCAGGCTGCAGTACTGTCGGAGTGCGGGCTTCGCTGATCCACCCCTCGTGCACTACCGGCCATACTGTGAAGTGTGTCACTTTAGAGGCACTGTGGAAACATTTCCCACAGCTATTATTGTTTTAGAAACTCCTTTCTTTTCAGGAAAGATCCACGCCTGTCTCCTTCCAAACCCAATTTGTGATGTCATCCTGGGTCGCATACATGGTATAACAGAGTGTACCCCTCAGCAAATTACTGCATGGGAAGAGCGACATATTCAGGCTGCAAATGCAGTAGTGACCAGAGCGCAAGCTACTGTTATGTCGCATGATACACCTGCTGAACCTACAGTTCATACCACTTGTGATGACGATGCTCCTATTTCACGGGAGTTGTTTGCGACGTTACAAAAGAATGATGATTCTTTAAAAAAAAATTTTCAGTATGTGAACAAAAAGAATACCAGCAACAATCTTGCAAAATCTAGACATGACTTTATTCTTAAAAATGGGATTTTAGTTAGATTGATACGGGAAAATGATTCATCCTTATGTTCTCAGATTCTAGTCCCGTCTTCTATGAGATCTCGGATATTGCGACTTGCTCACGACTCGCAATGCGCAGGCCATATGGGTTTTTCGCGTACCAAATCCAGAGTGCTTTCTGCATTCTACTGGCCGGGCGTTCATAGAGATGTTACTCTCTATTGTCGTTCATGTTTGATATGTCAGGAGGTTAAAGTACGGGGTCCATTTCATGCGGCTCCTATTCAAGCTGCGGACATCCCGATTCGACCATTTGACAAAATGGCTATTGACATCATTGGTCCGATGCTACCATCTGCCAGAGGACATACGCATATCCTTAGTTGCATTGATATGTGTACTCGTTGGCCTGAGGCCATCCCTCTGAAGAACACTTCATCTGCCAGTGTAGCAGAGGCGTTGATGTTGATCTTCTCACGCATAGGTTTTCCGCGGAAGATTTTATCGGATCATGGTGTCCAGTTCATTTCTGAATCCATGTCGCAAGTTATGAAGACATTAGGTATAGATAGATCTCTTAGTTCAATTTACCATGCCATGTCCAATGGGTTAATTGAGCGTCAAAATAGGACACTCAAGCAGTTGTTGGGTAAGATGACTCAAGATCACCCTCAGGATTGGGACCTGGGCCTACCAGCTGCTCTCTTTGCGTATCGCGAAGTGCAAAATCAAGCCACAGGATTTTCTCCATTTCAGCTTGTTTTTGGCATGCAACCACGTGGACCGATGTCGTTAATCCACGACTTATTGGTTGAAGAGAATATTGAAGAGGAAACTCAATCCTCTTATGAGTATGTGATCTCTTTGAGAATGAGAATCATAGATGCTTGTAGACTAGCTACTGCATCATCTGAACAAGCCAAAGAAAAAGTTCGTCTATTTGCAAACAAGTATAGACGTCTTCGCCAGTGGCGTATCCTGGTAATGCGAGCTAGGCGTGCTGCTACTTAAAATGAATATGTACGCCTACTATTTAACTTCTTTCCCTCTTAATTTAAAAACCATCTATATTCAATTACGCAACGATAGTTATTAGGGGTATATGTCAATTATCTTTGAAATACTAATTAACTTACAACTTGAAACTCACTGTCACTATAATAATCTGCATTCCCGGCCACTAACAAAAATTAATCACAAAAAACACTGGCGATTTTTACAACTCGGGAGCTGCTAGGCCACCGCACGCATATTCGCATTGTATTGTCGTATCTGCCCACGACCCGGTTTCACACAAACCAGTGTCTTTAGACGTGAATCCGAACGGTCCAGCACGCATTGTGACGGAATTACCCGAGAAACTTCGGGCGATTGCTACAACCAATAAAAACTGCACTATAAAACGCTTCTGTGAAACTGAAACTAGATGTACTGGTAGATTTTATGCGGGAAAACCCGTTATCCTGATGCGTGCGGTCCGAAAGCAGAACTTAGAGGAGAAATATTTTATAGAATAATAAATTAAATTTTTATTTTCCTTCGCGCATAGGTGTGCGCAGCACGCACAGCACACATAGAGAATACGCCACTTCGCCAGCTTCTCCCTGGTGACGAAGCTTTTGTCTTACTACCTGCTCATAACAATCGTCTATTAATTACTTGGAGAGGTCCTTTCAGGATTATCTCAAGAATATCCGATGTCGACTACATCGTTGATATTAATGGTAAACATAAAACCTTCCACATTAACATGTTGAAGGAGTATTACTCACGTCCTGATTATCTACAGTCAGTGTTCCAAGCAACGGACGATCCTACACCTCCTATTCAACACTACTCTAGTTTGTCAGTCATCCAAGAAGAAGAATCTTCTTTCGATGATGTACAACTGCCAATACCAGTTGTACCACTTCATCCACTGAGAATTGGAATGATGTTACTATCTCATCTACTCTTTCGGCTGATCAACATCAGCAAGTCTCTAATATTCTGCACTCGTATGAGGATGTCCTCACTGACATCCCAGGTCATACGTCAGTTATCCAACATGATATTATTCTGACTGACGATACGCCTATTCGAGTTCGCCCATATCCTATCCCTTTACACTTTCGTGATAAGGTCGATAAGGAATTGGATGAGATGCTTCAATTAAATATAATTGAACCATCTTCATCACCATACTCTTCATCTATGGTGATCATTAGGAAGAAAGACAACAATATTCGTCTTTGCGTAGATTACAGGAAATTAAACAAAGTTACAAAATTCGATGCGGAACCTTTACCTCTCTTAGAAGAATTATTGGTGAAATTAGCTCATTCGACATTCTTTTCGAAATTTGACCTCTCAAAGGGCTACTGGCAAGTGCCACTCACACCTAAAGCAAAGCCATTCACCGCTTTCTCGACACCACGGGGCCTATTCCAGTGGAATTTTATGCCATTTGGATTAGTAAATGCGCCAGCTACCTTTGTACGCATGATGCGCCGCGTACTGTTGATAAGTGCAGATGTGATGAAAGGGAAATGATCTTGGGAAATACGTGTTGAGTAGAGTTAATTTTGGGTTAGAGTACTTGCTTACAGATTGGTATGGATTTGTTTAAAGATATCTCCTCTTAGTTTCGTGGAAGACAGTATGTCAGATAGCAGGTGAACTCTGGTCATAATGAACTGTTTCTGTACTGGTTTTAAGTGATGTGTGAATAGCTCTCGCGGCTAGTGTCCGCAGGGATTTTTGAGAGCAGTGTTAAGAGAACAGTAGATTCTCGGGACTGTGTGAACGGGGTGTGTTCCCGTGGGTTCAGTGTGTGCAGGGTTTTTGACTGAGGTGGTTAGCCCTAAGGTGTTTTTTGGATAATGTATGCCTGCGCAGTGCTATAGAGATTTTGTAGGCCTTGATTATTATATATCTGCCATAGATGCAGTATTTGTACACTGATGTGAAGTATAGAGATTTGGTAGGCCTTGATTATTATATATCTGCCGTAGATGCAGTATTTGTGCACTGATGTGAAGTATAGAGATTTTGTAGGCCTTGATTATTATATATCTGCCGTAGATGCAGTATTTGTGCACTGATGTGAGGAGTAGAGATTTTGTAGGCCAGGATGTGTATGGGCCGTATGTTAACTGCATTATGAAGATTCATGTTTCGATGTAACTGTATTCGTCTAGATCTACGTGATGTTATAATTGTAATAAACCATGGTTAAAATATCACCAGACGTTACACCATTCCATGACTTGGTGTGTGCGCTACTGTGAGTGACTGTCCCAAACCACACTCACCTTCTTCACCATAATTAATTACATATAACATTTGGATTCTCCCTCACTAAAAAACTATTTAATTATCAGTCCCGCTGTCATTACTTACATAGATGGCATCTGTCTTCTTAGTAACTCATGGGATGAACATATTCAGGGATTAAAAGCTTTACTTTCTACTTTACGGGATTATAACTTAACAGCGAAACCTTCAAAGGCATTTGTCGGTTTTCATGACATCTCCTTTCTAGGTCATCGTATAGGTCATGGTTTGATGTATACAGAAGACAGTAACGTCTCTAAGATCTTAAACATCTCAGCACCTAAGACAAAAAAACAAGTCAGATCTCTTTTAGGACTAATACAGTTCTATTCTAAGTTCATTCCTCATTTGTCGACTATAACTGCTCCTTTTTCTTCGTTACTGAGAATAGGGACAGCTAACGTAATCCAATGGTCTAACGAACATCAAATCGCGTTAGATTCTATTAAAGATTTTTTTCTCAAATGCTCCTGTTTTAAGGTTGCCTAACAAAGATCTCACCTTTATTCTTCGTAGTGACGCATCTTCTTACGCCATTGCTGCAGTGTTGATGCAAGAATATACAGGCACCTTGTTTCCAGTCATGTACGTTTCGAGAAAATTGACGAAGAGCGAAATGAAATACTCCGTCCTCGACAAAGAATTACTTGCTTTAGTGTGGTCAATCACAAAACTGGAACGCTATTTATTGGGCTCACACTTTGTAGTGGAAACTGATCAAAAAGCTCTCACAGCACTGAACACTAAGGACGTTAAATCTTCAAAGTCCACAAGATACGCGATAGCTCTCCAGCCATATAGCTTTGAAATTCGTTCAATTCCTGGAGTGAAAAATGTGTTTGCTGACTGTTTGTCAAGATGCCCAAGCGAACTTGTCGAACCTAAACCACTTCCAGATGTTGAAACGTCCTCACAGATAATCAGTCAGATATAATATGAGGAACTTTGTACGGTATCATTCGTTGAACCTCTATACATACTTTGTATGGAACTGAATTATTCGTACCAGCGTAAGTTCCAGGATATACTTAATTTTTTGGATTATAACATAACTTCTTGTGTAGTAACATTTTTATTAGTATGGAAACATTGTTAATAGTGATAAATAGATAGTCAATATTCTTATGGAACATATGATACTACATATTGTGTTAGATAATATCTTTTCATCGGGAATGGAACTGTAAGAACATATTCTCGTCGATTATTAACTAGTCTTGGTGGAACAGTAACACTGAGTAAAATTTGCTATTTCTTAAATAAATTAGTAATTAGTGATTTATTTGTAATTAAGAACTATATTCATTAGAAGGAATCAATTTAAGCTACTTAAGTAATTGTAGAGTGCACATTAACTAACTTTAATAGTTGTAAGTGTCTCTTTGTACTTATTTTTACCTCTCATGGTACATGATCTTTCAATTTTTAGATAACTTGTCCACCTTACTAATGTTAGAAACATTAAGGGTGTTGCTTTCTTGACGTGTTTAATTATGCTTTGTTTCACTTTGCATGTTTTATTTTCTTTTTTCTGTTTTTTTTTATTCCCTTGTCATTGATTACCATCATCGTTGTTTTTCATTTTCATTGGAAATTATATGTTTCTGGTTTTTTGAAAATTGAGTTGAATGTTTTTATCATCCTTTTGGTTCTCTTTTCCAACTTTCTTTTACTTTGAATTTCACCACATCGTTCCAAAGTAGGTCGATTGTGGATGTGTGCTTTAATGCATACTTTCATTTAGTTATATTGATTTCCATTTAATATTCTTTTTCTTAATATTGTATAACATTATGACTTTGATTTATGTTCTTAGATGTCGATGTAGTTTTGACTCACCTCTCTTGGGTACTTAGTTAATAAATAAAAAAAATTAATAGAATTAATTTTTTTAAGGGCCGGTCATAAGGAAGCTGTTGCGTACTTTTTACATAGTGGGCAGTCTCTGGTCCGGCCAGTGTTAAAAGTCTACGCACCATTCTTGATATAGTTATATTATTTGTGCGTTCGATTTATTCACGCACGGGCGTGCACTATGCAGAGTGTGAGTTGCTCTTGGCGCACGGGTTACCTAGTTTAGAAGGTTATGACGTCAGGATCTTGAAAGGGCAAGTCGGACTTACTGTCCGTGTGTTGATATTTTATTCTTTACAATTCTGTGGAAGAATTGTTAATGGAGGATGGTTGGTCTTCAGGTTGAAGCCAACATCCATTTCGATACGTAAGTTTTTTGAGCCCTCGCTTTATTAATAGGTTGATTGTTAAGTGAAGTGGCTACTCTTCACTGGAGTCTAGCGGGAATCCATATTTGCTGGGTTTCTAGAATGGAACAGCGGAGTTCTTAGCCTCACTTAGATCTAGCGTAGTGGAAATTCCTACGAGCGAAGAATGTATTTTGATCGTATTTTGAATATTATATTCCGTAAGGCCAACGTCAAGGTCTTGGCATATTGCAGAGAGGTTAGCCAAAGGCAGTCTATAACCTATTTGTATTTTAATGTATAACTGCAAGGATCTTATCAACTGTGTAAAGTATTGTAATGAGGAAGTCTTGGATTAAGACAAGTTTTGAATGGAACCGTCATTCATCAGTATGAAGTTATTCACTATGTCAGATGTCCTTGAAGAAGGTCAACGGACATGGCCTTAACGTCCCACAGACAGTAACATTTAGGGAACTCAAATCACTTGGGTAGAAAAGGACTTTGTTTGTAATGGATCTGCAGGGATATATAAATATTACCAGAAATGTACATTGTATCAGAATATCACCACCGATTTATTTTCAAAGGGTTTAGAATTGGGCACGCAGGCCCGTCTAACATTCTGCCCTTCCTTTCTCTCTTCTTCCATAGTTAATCCATTTATTCTCACACGTATCCTAAATGTTACTTAAATAATAAAATAACAGCAGAAAAAGCTAAACTTTTCCACTAGCTAACCAGTAACTTGAAAAGAGCTCAACAGATGCAAAGAATGAACAAGAGTTGGGGCACTGTACGAAGGATGGCCGCCGACCAAACAAAGTGGAAGCAATTTGTTGCTACCCTATAAGACGCCACCAGCGTGATGGCCACTGACTGCTTTGAAAGTCTGCGGTTAAGGATCAAAGAAGAAGAGAAGGAAGCAGATAAGGACAATTACAAAAAAATTCGACTAAAGTCGAGTATGACAGTGAAAGAGTTGAGAGTTAACTGCATGATAGCTAGGGGAAAATATGTGTGGTGCTCCCCTTCCCTTCGTGGCCTAAGCACGTGATTATTCTGCTTAATGGTTAATCCAGCACTGGGTGACCGGTTCCCTTCCTCGCTGCTGTTTCCTTACTTATCTCTATAGCATTCAAGTACCCTTTAACAGCTGGGTAGAATTAGCTTGACGCTATTAGGTTTCGAACCCGGTAAATTTGCCTCGAGAAGCAGGCCCTTTAACTACACAACCAGTCACCTTTTATTTACATCATTTTAAAAAACGCCTTAAAAATATTATAAAAAGGCAGAAAAATAAGAAGGGAAGGAAAGGGCAGAAAAGGGAAGAAATGGGTATGACGAACAAAAAATAAATAAAAGACAACTCTATGATACGTTCAAATCTATTTAATTTTCCCTATTCCCTGTGGTTTACGAAAGCAAATGAAACATCTGTTGCTAAGAAATTTGTACTAACTATAGCCATACAATACGGCTAGAAGAAGTGGGAAGGTAGATATGCACATATGCTGTATACAGTGTTAAAAACAATCAATATACGGCTTTTTTCGGCGATAACAATCTTTCGTAACGCCCCGCAGAGCGAAACAGCACAGTCACGACAAATATCAACACAGCTACAAAACAAAAGCGAAGATAATCTGTGTGCGGGCCTTATCTAGGCCGCTGCTGCAAAATAATTCAAATGTGGTGCAAACAGTTGTAAATTTATTTTTAATTTCGTAGCAGCAGTCAGCTGACCAGGTTACTTGAGATCAATGTTTGTCAACACACTGTCCCCAAACCCCACAAAGTGTCACCACAGGGCGCTTAACTCTTTTAACTCCACGAGATGTTTAGCATCTCACGATACTGTACATTGTTCTTTTAAGAGCCGCCCGTTTGGTTATCATTTGATTACCTCAATATTTAAATCCATACCATATAAAACCAATTTACTTTTGGCTTACAAGACTGGGATCGACCCAGCCTCATGAATTGGATACCAGAGCAACTGGGGAGGTTAAGGCGGCCGGCGTGATGCTAACCACATCACCCCTAGTGAGCTGATGGTCAAGAAAATGTGGGCCTAACATCATATTCTCAAAATGCATCAATGGGCGGGTAACGGGATCCTTTAACTTTACCTTACAAGACTTACATTTAAAAAAAATCCCTATTCAAGTTACATGGGTTTTTATGTATATTATGTGATATGTTCATATGGATACACATGGTTCGTGCTTGTTTTTAAAAGTCCAGTGTAGAAACAAACTAGCATTCATTTTGGGGTCAGGGTAAAACCTAAAAACTGCCAGGGACATAAAGAGTTTAAGCATTAGCACATTTCCATCTATAATCATTTTAGGCCCAAGAATATTTGTACTGAAATACCGAAGTTATTACTTTTTTGTCTGTTTGTTTCTGTGTTGTTTTTTTTTAAGACTGTTTTTATTTTTTATTTTTTACTAATCGTTTTTTTCCCATAGAATGTAATATCTTTTCATAAAGTCGGAAACCATGTAACTAGTTACTAAATGACACGTATATGGCCCAGTGGGCATTAATATATATTTTATTAAAATTATTAACGTGCACTCACAACTGACGGGTTATATTGGGTCCACGAATCTTAAGGGATTAAATCTATTGTGATCCAGTTTCTGACATTATTATATATAGTGTAATCTTTCTTTAGAAGATCGGCTACCACGACAAATATGGGAAGCCAAGGGCCAGAGACCCAGACCTCCAGGACAACCCAGAGTACAATTGGAGGACAACATTAGACAATCTCTGAAGGGCCGAGGACAAGATTGGAACCAGGCCACGAGGAATACCGCTGATAGGATAGTATGGCGTTCTCTTTGACAGATCTCTACACCCCAACATAGAAACGACTATGTAAATAAGTAAGTGGAATCTTTCTCACTCTTATTATTTTGTTAGCCTATATTTCACTGGTCTGGCGTACTGTAATAGCCGTAAGTTTAGTCTCCGAGTGAACGTTCCAACAGTCTGTGCTGCAATTAGCCATCGAAAGTCAAGCCCAGCCGCTGGCCTTTACGTGGCGTACAAATCTGAAACAAGTACTTAAATACTTATTCATTTTCTTCTCACCGGAGGTGTAGAGGTTAGCCAGAGAGCGGCACATTATCCTATCAGCTGTCTTTCTTTTGACCTCGTTCAGTGTGTGTTATTTTATTTTACTTTACAACGTTGAATTCCTTGAAATTTATTTGTAAAATGCATATGAGAATAAATGAATTCAGTATGAAAGGTGAGAGAAAGGAACGGCAGAATGTCAGACTGGCCTGCGTGCCCAATTCTCAACCCTTTGAAAATAAAGTTCGTTCGTTCCTTCGTTCTTTCTTAGATCTTCAGAGTAGTCTGATGTTATTCGCCCAGCGAACCTTGGGACGTCTTGGAGGGATGGATGCATGTTTCTTCGCTCCTCCGCCATGGCCGGTTCAAGCCAGTGCTGCTAAAGAAAGAGGGATTCATGCATCTAAGGAAGTAACGGGTAACACCGTGATCCAGCCAGAAGGCCTGCATGGAAGCCGCAACAAGGAAGTCCCTCCATCATGTAAAGGCACAACAGGCCACTCATACTCGTATTTAACCTTCAAATATTATTACAAGAAATAAGACAAAGGTTTAAAAAAAAATAATTCTAACAAAATGTTAACCACAGTTGGAGCATGCTTCACTGATATAAATGAAAGAATGGCAAAGTAGATGACCATAGCTCCTGGGTTTCCTTGCCGCAGGTCTAGGGATATCAAGCAGAAACAAAATAACCGGGTTCAGTCCAAGCAGAAATGAAATAACCGGGTTCAGTGGTAGTTGTAGGGCACTATACATTTTGTAGGTTCCATAGCTGATACTGCAGTAGGGGAGTGAAGTGTTAGAGACTTCACCCTTTCAAGCCCAGCTTTGTCATGAAATGGAGTGACCAGTTCCGTCCTCATCGCCTTTTCCTAACTCAAGTCAGGCACCCATTAACAGTTGGGTAGACTGGAGTGTGACGCTAGCAGGTCTCGATCCGGGAAGCCAGAAACTGCTGCGAGAGGAAAGCGCTCTAACAGGTGATCTAATCGAACGCTCGGGGGTAGGGGCGATGGAAGGAGAATTGTTTAAAAATAGTTATATTAATGATAAGAGTGATAACATGAAAGATTATTTTTGTCAACAGTTCACTTTACCACTAACTGTGACGACATTTAAGTAATTGAGCGTTATTTGGTTTATTGTCCGCTGTCTGTTCACAGCGCTGTAATGGCGGCTAAATTGACAGAAATTGTTATCACCAGTAATAGAATTCTGTAAAGGTTCATATTCTCCTACGAAATTTGTGCTTATTTGATAGCAATAAACAGCGTCGGGAGTAGAGTAGGGGCGGCATAGGTTACTTGTCCGGAACCGTACAGCACCTAGTACAACAGCGCCCGACTGGCTTCTTCTCCGCGGCACATGTACCGGGTTCTGGGATCGAGACCTGGTAAACCACGCTCCATTCTTCACAGCTTTAAATGGGTACCTGATTCCACTCTTGGGTTAGGGAAGGCTAAGGCAACAAGGAAGAGAATGGTCATCCCACCTCATACATCTGCAATTACAGAGCATGGGGCTACTGATGCATCTGGTCCCATAATAAGCAATTACATCTTTTGTAGTGATGGTTTCTGTAGTAATTGCTCACGAGGCGGTCAGCCCCACTCACGTTGTCATGTCAGTTGTCATGTCAGTTGTCATGTCAGTTGTCATGTCAGTTTTCTCTCATGGTATGGCCTGAAGGAACTGTAGTCATATTCTTTATTTATCCCGACAGAGCGCCCCTCCCTCCCCCCCGGACTACACAGTGCGATTTATACAATACATAGTGGCTTCATAATTTACTTATGTAACAATGACATCATTTCATGATAGTCATAAATGCTCGTATTCATTCATTCATTCCAATTTCACTCCCTATGGAGCATAGAACAACAGCTGGTTCCCTAGGAGGGAGCCAGCACTAGAGAGTTCACGTGCTCTTGCAGCAGTGTTGCCTGTAGTAGTTTGGTTCACACGATGAGTTTGCCAACCCGAGACATTGTTACGTTATGTACCCCAGAAGGACGGCGACAGAGAGGCAGACTGAAGACAACCTGGTGGAGAACTGTAGATGTAACAGGGCTGGTTACGGCATGTTCCTTCAAAAACTTTTAATAACTTAATAAAACAACAAGTATAATGGGTCACGCAAATGATAAGAGTTCTCATAGAAGCCTTTACTGGGTCTTTGGTACTTCAGGTTAACTCATACATGAACTCTATGTCTCGTAACTTCCGTATTCCTATTTAACTTATTCTTTTCTCCTGTAGACTTCCTTAGTCTTCCCAAAACATGCTCCTATTTCCTCATATACCAATGCTCTTTATTAGCATTCCATACTTTATTTGTTACTTAAATATCTTCCTCGACGAACTGGTCAAACAGGTCTCTATAACTGTTCGTAGCAACAAAACTCATCTCATGCATAAATAATTGTATTTACACCATTCTGATACTTACTAATGAGAGAGCATATTTGAAGTTCTATAAAAGTCGACATTCACTTTTTCTTGATAATCATATACAATTCTGGACACTTCAAACCTTGTTCAATATGGCTCCTCTATAATATCTCTAGTTTCCTTCAAATGTTTACAGCCTCTTGGTTACTTTACACATAGTCGTTATAACCATCCGTTTTTCTTAGCATATAGTCGTAAAGTTCTTGTAATGAACTGACAAATCGTGCTTCTGCAAGATTCTCCTGTAAACGAAATTCTACTCTGTGTAAAATATAATCATAGTTTAATACTTACAAAAACCACAGCATAAACGCTGATCTCCTTTCAGAAATACACCTTAATTGTGAACTACAGAAACAAATACTTTCTCCCGATAGAATAACACTGGCTAGTGATGGCTGGACATCTAAATATATTTTCATATCAACCCTATCTGTAAAACCACAGAAGGTTCATCTTGTCCGCACAGCGATCACACATTCTTCCTGAAGCACAACCCAGGACTCACTGTCATCTAATGACCTCTGGTCATTTCGCGTGGTGGGTTTCTCTCGCCACTCTTCTGATTCGCTGACCCAAATCTTTTTTACTTAAATTTATTGGTCGAGCCTTTTTTTTTTTTTTTCGTGTTCTCGAACTTTCTATTTACAACTCAAGATAATCACTCACTATTAATTAACGTGAGCCGGTATTCTGAACCGTTGTCAGTTAGCAATATTATTATTTTCATTCATTATTTTCTCTTGTGAGCTGTCCTAACTGTTTATCTCACCTTAACAATAGCATGAATAATGCTAGGGCAAACCCCACGGTGACATAGAGGCTGAGATGCAAAGCATGAACCAGAGTTAGGGCACGGCACGAAGGATGGACATTTTGTTGCTGCTCTACAAATCACCACTAGGCGTGATGGCTGTAGTAAAATCTGCGAGAATAATCGCTCATTTCAGTAAGATTTTAGTCATAAAATGATAACAAATAAAACCGCCCTATTGTGTCTGACGGTGATACTCTCACACGCCAGCATCGCGCTGGAATTTTGTGCCATGGAACGGCTTAGAACGATCCCACGGTAAAAATCTAACACGCGTTTTAGTTTCGGTTTCGAAAACGTACTACCAATATTTAACATTTTGCCAGATCTGCTGCATACATTCTGCAGCCTAGTCTTATAATTAACGATTTTGCGGAAGTGTGTCGCAAAATAACTATCTGAATTAACGTAAAATTTTGACTTTAACGCTGGTAATCAGTAGCAATCCTTACATTTTTTGATAGTGTTACACGATACAATACAAATAATTAACGCAAAATGCTACCATCGCCTTGCCAAAACCCGCTTCGTTCTGTCCGCGAGACAACTAGTATATAAACGCTGTGGGCAAAGCCAACTGATATACACACACAGACAGTTTCAATTCTCGACGCGTAGTGTAGTTGTGACGTCACAAAAACAAGTTGGGTTATTTGAAAAATTAAAAAGTGAGACAGAAGGAGGGGGAAAAGATGGTAGACTTATGTAAAAAGTTATAATTAACGACTGTCAGTGATAAAACTGAAAATCTAAACGCACATGAATATAGTCATAAAAATTATATATTCGTGTAGCTTAGTGTATTCTGAGCACAAATATGTTTAAATATTAGTGGTAGTCAAATTATTAGCCAAGTTATTGAAGAAATACTATTTGACTGGAAACGCGTAGACGAACAGACTGTTGTCCTTGCTCGTTAACTGTAACGTTATTGGGAACGATAGTTTGAAAGGAGGCATAGGAGTAAATCGTATCTGATTGGAGGGTATAGGAGGGTAGACAGAGAGTATTGGTTGGGCAGAAAAGATAAAATCTATATTTAGAAAAATCACTCCTAGAAGTGTGAAGTAGTGTTTTTCTTTTTAAATTTTTGAAAATTGAAATGCTAGACCCTCGCTGTAATTGGGCCGGTCTAGGCATATTGGCAAAAAGCGTTTACAGCTCAGCGCCAGTTGAAAAGAAATATGTTAGAAGCAAGCTGCGTTGTCCTCAGCAGCACCAAGTGTGTTATTAACCATTGGCAGTCTGAACAGAAGGCAAAGCTGAATTTAAACTACTATTTATGCTAAAGCCAGTCAACGTACGTTTGTGATATTTCTTTGAATTGTGGTAAGGAAGGAATTTATTAATTTTGTTATTACAATAAAATTGGTGTCTGCGATACTGCTCGATTGGGAAGGTTTTCGACTAAGTACAGAGTCCCCAGCAGAGTTAGGCAGGACCTGTGGGATGTGTTCAACCAGTAACAGCAGTAACAATTAATGTGTATTGCATAACTGAAAATGATTTCCACAGTTGCCAGTGGGAAAGCTAACCCACGTTATCTTATGGGAGATCATCATCTTGCAGTGTCAGAGGCGTTGTAGCCCTTAAGGAACAGAATAGGGGCACTGGTAATGAATTGTCATCTCAGAGTGGTATGGAGTGGTCAGAGAGATCTGACCCTTTTTCTTTATGTCAATTATTACGTGTGAAAGGGAATATAGATGTGTTTTTAAGAATCATAACGTTGTTTCAGAGGTTTTTGTTCTGGTACAGTGTGGGTACCAGAACCCTGGTGGCGTGGTTGCAGTGTACTAAAGTAACCTATTGTTTGGACCCTGAGGTCTAGTTACTGCACCAGGAACCTTGTCAGCGTGGTCATACCAGAGAGCCTGTGAAAATGACAGCAACATCTATTATCTAGATAAGTGCCATACATGTCGGCACTCAGTTTATCCACTATAATACTATATTTCTGTATAGAAATAACATAAAATAAATTGTTGGCAAGAGACTTTTTCAAGATAATTTTAAAAGAGAGAGAGGGAATGATGACAGCACCACACCAATATTATTAATTACCAGTGTCGTTAACTTAGTGAACCTAGATACACATATTTTGATTGTCTTATTATAAATTGAATGGACAGAAGATCCATGGTAGTATTTAAATTGTTATAAATACATTCATAATATCAATTTTTGGTTGTTGGACCTGATGCAGAAAATTCTGATCAGGCCAAATAAATTGTAAATAACCATTTTACCAAACTTTTAACACAGACGTCTATAAGATATATTTCATAGAGTGTCAGTGTGTTTGTGGTTGTAGTCTTGACTCAGTCATAAAAATATATATATATTTGTGTTAGTAAATACATGTGTTTGTAGTACTTGTACTTACAATACATCATACACTCATAACCCTAGACATATAGACGTAGCTAACATACATATTAGTCAAGAATAAGTCTGATTGAGGTCGTAAGGTGGTAGCAGAAAGGTGTTCTGATAAATCAACCCAACATTTAGTATAATCAGGGACCTTCACAGCTGACCTCATTCAGTACAATAGGAATACCATCTTATAACATCAAATCCACCTCATATATTGGTAGGCTTGTCCGGGATTTTGAATTTCTCCTAGTACTATATATATTGGGGTCTCCTGTTCCGGGATTTTAACTTTGCACTGGGTAAAACGTCCCCTAAAATTGTATGGGAATCTCATAAAATAATATTAAAAGTATTTTGTGAAATAGTGGATGAACTGTTAGTGCTTAGTGTTGTTGTCATATTAGAGTTATTAAGTTACCTTAGTATATTGCTAACCTTAATTGAGATAATATGGCTGATTTAGCTAAGTTCAGATCTGCGGCTGGGCAGACTGCCAGGGAGATGAATATGGAGGGTCAAGTCTTGATTGACTTTGTCACCTCAGAATGTGATAAGTTTATTGCTAGGGAAGAACATAGGTTAGCTGAAGAGAGGAGAATGCAGTTAGAAGATGCTAGGGAGATGAAGAAATTAGAGTTTGATAGAGAGGCTGAGATTAAAAGGTTACAAATTAAAGCTGAGAAGGAGGCCAGGGCCTTAGAGGCTGATAGAGAGGCTGAAATTAAGAGGCTCCAATTTGAAGAGAAAAAGGCCGAGAGGGAAGCAGAAGCACAAGAGAAAAGGTTACAGAGGGAGCATGAGCTGCGACTCGGGGAGCTGGAGTTGCAGGGCCATGCTCCTGACTATGGTCACAGCCCCTCTACCTCTGATGCTACTGCTAGTCAGGGGGCCTCTAACTCAGCTATGGGTTTTCATTTAGACCATTTTGTTGAGAAAGACGATGACATAGAAAGTTTTCTTGGTAGGTTTGAACTTTTGGCTACCACGTATGGGTTAGAAAGAGAGAGGTGGAGCCTAAAGTTATCCCAGTGGCTCAGGGGAACAGCTTATGAAGTTTTTGCCAAAATGAGCAGGGATGACCAAGACAACTATGACATGTTGAAGCAGGCTCTTCTGTTAAGATACGAAAAGAACGGAGAGTTTTATAGAAAGAAATTTAGAAATGCCAGGCTACTGTCGGGTGAGACCTATCAGCAGTTCTCCGCCCGGTTAGAGACGTATATGGAGAAATGGGCTACTTTGGGGAAAACCCAAGATCTCAAAGAGATGATACTCATAGAACAGATGAGAGAGTCCATGGCTCCAGACATGAGAAAGTTTCTCATGGAACAGGGCGCGGAGAGGCTGGGTGAGATAATTAATGTCGCTGAGAGGTATCAGGCAGCCCAGGCAGAGGTAGCTGGCACTAAAAAGAAACACGTAGAAAATGGTAAGGCTCCACATAACTTTAACAGATTTGACAACAAAGATCAAGGTAACAAAGGTAGGCACAATTTTGATAGACCACGCAATGACTATAAAAATAAAAACCCACAATTTAATGACAGAAGGTATGATGAAAGAAAACCTTTTAACCAAGGAAAGAGGTGGTGTAAACATTGTAGGAAGGACAACCATAACACCGAATTTTGTAAAAGTAAACTTTCTGGATGTGCTGCTATTAGAAGGGGGAACCAGGAAGTAAAGGACAAACCTGCTGGACAGCAGGAACCTTATCACCCCCCAGTTTGTGAGGATGTTGTATGCAATGATGTCACCATTAGGTGCCTGTATGATACAGGTCTAGATTTTGATGCTGTCGTGAGTGCGCACTTGGTGAACTCAGAGCAGTATACCACAGAAATAGTGGAGATACAAGGGGCGACCAAGGACCTACCACTCATGAAACTTCCCATTGCAAGGATAACAGTGAAAACTCGCTATGTGGAAGGGATAATCAGAGCAGCAGTGATAGACGCACCCATCTACCCTCTGTTATTGGGGTGTCGTTATGTCTACTTGGGGAATCCCAAAAGACCTGTGGTCTTGGCAGCAGTCCAGACCCGATCATAACCCAGAAAGGAAGAAGATGAACCTATAAATACTCATCCAGAGACGATGAGGAAGGCACAGGCTCAAGATAGGTCACTGAAGCAGTGCTTTCAAAAATTGCGTACCTGCCATACATCTCCCCGCAAAGGAGAATTTTACATAAAGAATAAATTGTGATATAGGAAGGCCGGCACTGGTTCAGCTGGTCATGGACAGCTGGTCCTTCCTAAAATGTACAGGGCAGACGTAATACGTGTTTACATGTTGGAAAAGATGGGGACCACGAGAAAGTAGGTACCATCTGCCAAAAAGTAGCTCAAAAATATTATTGGCCAGATATGATGGTCATCGTTGAGAATTTTGTAGAAGCATGTGGCGTATTTCATGAGGGAACACCCACAAGTGGGAAAATTGATCAGGACCTAGACATGCCACGGGGCAAACTTAGGCCTGGAAATAAAAATAATTGTAATAAAGTAGACAACGTGGAATGGGAGCCCCCTTTTTACACACAGTCTTCACTCGAAGGTATTAGAATGGCCACTATGCGACGAGTAGTTACACCAGACTAAGCTGACAATCCCTCGGTCAGAATTATATAAACTGGAGGAAACGAAAAGAGAGCGAAGATCTCTCACAATGAACTTAAAGTGGGGAGAAAATCCTAAGAAAAGAATTATTAGTGGACGATTTGTGAGTGATGATTCTAGGAAGAAAAGCCCTCACTACAAAGCTTCTAATGTAAAGGACCTGACGGGTGACATGAAAAATAAGTATGAAAAATTAAAAGTCCACATGTAATTTGTTAAGGACCTGGACAGATGAGAAGGCAGAGGAGACTGTTACCTCATCATATCAATATATGAACGAACTGACCACTCGTTTAAAAGCTAGTTGGAAACTGGCAAATGATAATTTGAGACAAGCCAGGAAAAAGCATGCTGCTTATTATAATAAGAAAGCTAAGGATAGGGAACTTGCTGTAGGGGAGAAGGTGCTTCTTCTATTGCCCGGCAGTAACAATAAACTTCAGATCGGATGGCAAGGGCCATATACAGTTTTGGAAAAGGTATCCAGAACAAATTATAAGATAGACAAAAAGGGAAAAGAAAAAGTCTATCATGTGAACCTGTTGAAGAAATATATGGACAGACAAATCCAGGAAGGAACACACCTATTGGCCTTATCTATAGCAACCGACATGAAAAATGACCCTCTCCCATCATTTGAATATCCACTGAAAACCAGTGAAACGTTTGCAAAGGTGAAGATCAGTAATCACCTGACAAAAGGACAGAGGGAGAAGGTTCAACAGGTCCTTGAGAAACATACAGATGTGTTAACGGATAAACCGGGGCACACCAATTTGTTGGAATATGATATGAAACTACTAGACCCAGCACCTATCTGTATGAGGCCCTATTCTATTCCTTTCGCTAAGGAAAAAGCTTTGAAAGAGGAGATTGATTATTTGTTACAAGAAGGAATTATTTCTCACAGTGAGTCTCCTTATAGTTCCTGTGTGGTTTTGTTGCGGAAACCATCGGGAGAACATAGACTGTGCATAGATTACAGGAAACTGAATGCTGTCACAGAAGATCAGGTGGATCCATTACCTGATACTACTCAACTTTTTGCCAGGCTGAACAAGGCAAAATATTTTTCTAAGGTGGATCTTAGCAAAGGCTATTACCAAATTCCAGTAAAGCCTGAGGTTTGACCTTATTTAGCCTTTAGCACCTCGGAAGGTCATTATGAGTTCAACATGTTACCATTTGGGTTGAAAAATGCCCCGAGTGTGTTTTCTAGGATGATGCGAAAATTGCTGGATCCCCTGAAAAATCCATGTATTTCGAATTTTATGGATGATATCCTCATTGCTACGGAAACATTTGGGGAACACGTTCCCTCTTTGAATATGCTGTTTGATAGACTCAGAGAGGCTAACTTAACCGCTAGGCTAACAAAATGTTGTATTGGTTGTAAAGAGTTGGAATTCTTGGGACATACTGTACATCAGGGTAGCATGACCCCTGATCCCAAGAATCTGGAGAAATTGAAAAGAGCACCTAGGCCACAAACAAAGAAAGATGTGCGATCTTTCGTGTCGTTGTGTGGTTTCTACCAAAAGTACATCAACAATTTTAACTCTATATGTGCTCCTCTGACGGATCTAACTCGCAAAGGTCAACCTGATACAATAAATTGGTCCGCACAGTGTGAATTGGCTTACCAGGAGTTAAAAGAGAAACTTACAAGCAGGCCAGTATTGCAATTGCCTGACTTGAATCAAGAATTTATCGTGAGAAGTGACGCAAGCAATGTGGGCCTAGGCGCTACATTGTTGCAAAGGTCCTCCTCACAAGATGGAGAATTGAACCCAGTCGCTTATGCAAGCCGCAAGTTGAACAAGGCGGAAAAAAATTATTCAACAAGTGAAAAGGAATGTCTAGCTTTGATATGGGCTATAAAGAAATTCCAGATTTATTTATATGGCAGGACATTTGTGGTCCAAACGGATCATTCACCACTCGTATTCCTGTCACAGGCCAAGCATGAAAATTCCAGATTATTGAGATGGTCTTTATTATTGCAGCCATACTCTTTTCTGATAGAATATATTCCCGGCCCTCGGAACGTAGGTGCAGACTTTTTAAGTAGACATCCTTATGATGAAGATCAGAAAAACGCGTAAGACTTCATTGAGCTAAGTTATCTCGCAGATTATAACCTGCTAATGATTGCATGTTTTAGGATGGGAGGTGTGTAGTAAAATCTGCGAGAATAATCGCTCATTTCAGTAAGATTTTAGTCATAAAATGATAATAAATAAAACCGCCCTATTGTGTCTGACGGTGATACTCTCACACGCCAGCATCGCGCTGGAATTTTGTGCCATGGAACGGCTTAGAACGATCCCACGGTAAAAATCTAACACGCGTTTTAGTTTCGGTTTCGAAAACGTACTACCAATATTTAACATTTTGCCAGATCTGCTGCATACATTCTGCAGCCTAGCCTTATAATTAACGATTTTGCGGAAGTGTGTCGCAAAATAACTATCTGAATTAACGTAAAATTTTGACTTTAACGCTGGTAATCAGTAGCAATCCTTACATTTTTTGGTAGTGTTACACGATACAATACAAATAATTAACGCAAAATGCTACCATCGCCTTGCCTAAACCCGCTTCGTTCTGTCCGCGAGACAACTAGTATATACACGCTGTGGGCAAAGCCAACTGATATACACACACAGACAGTTTCAATTCTCGACGCGTAGTGTAGTTGTGACGTCACAAAAACAAGTTGGTTTATTTGAAAAATTAAAAAGTGAGACAGAAGGAGGGGGAAAAGATGGTAGACTTATGTAAAAAGTTATAATTAACGACTGTCAGTGATAAAACTGAAAATCTAAACGCACATGAATATAGTCATAAAAATTATATATTCGTGTAGCTTAGTGTATTCTGAGCACAAATATGTTTAAATATTAGTGGTAGTCAAATTATTAGCCAAGTTATTGAAGAAATACTATTTGACTGGAAACGCGTAGACGAACAGACTGTTGTCCTTGCTCGTTAACTGTAACGTTATTGGGAACGATAGTTTGAAAGGAGGCATAGGAGTAATTCTAATCTGATTGGAGGGTATAGGAGGGTAGACAGAGAGTATTGGTTGGGCAGAAAAGATAAAATCTATATTTAGAAAAATCACTCCTAGAAGTGTGAAGTAGTGTTTTTCTTTTTAAATTTTTGAAAATTGAAATGCTAGACCCTCGCTGTGATTAGGCCGGTCTAGGCATATTGGCAAAAAGCGTTTACAGCTCAGCGCCAGTTGAAAAGAAATATGTTAGAAGCAAGCTGCGTTGTCCTCAGCAGCACCAAGTGTGTTATTAACCATTGGCGGTCTGAACAGAAGGCAAAGCTGAATTTAAACTACTATTTATGCTAAAGCCAGTCAACGTACGTTTGTGATATTTCTTTGAATTGTGGTAAGGAAGGAATTTATTAATTTTGTTATTACAATAAAATTGGTGTCTGCGATACTGCTCGATTGGGAAGGTTTTCGACTAAGTACAGAGTCCCCAGCAGAGTTAGGCAGGACCTGTGGGATGTGTTCAACCAGTAACAGCAGTAACAATCAATGTGTATTGCATAACTGAAAATGATTTCCACAGTTGCCAGTGGGAAAGCTAACCCACGTTATCTTATGGCAGATCATCATCTTGCAGTGTCAGAGGCGTTGTAGCCCTTAAGGAACAGAATAGGGGCACTGGTAATGAATTGTCATCTCAGAGAGATCTGACCCTTTTTCTTTATGTCAATTATTACGTGTGAAAGGGAATATAGATGTGTTTTTAAGAATCATAACGTTGTTTCAGAGGTTTTTGTTCTGGAACAGTGTGGGTACCAGAACCCTGGTGGCGTGGTTGCAGTGTACTAAAGTAACCTATTGTTTGGACCCTGAGGTCTAGTTACTGCACCAGGAACCTTGTCAGTGTGGTCATACCAGAGAGCCTTTGAAAATGACAGCAACATCTATTATCTAGATAAGTGCCATACATGTCGGCACTCAGTTTATCCACTATAATACTATATTTCTGTATAGAAATAACATAAAATAAATTGTTGACAAGAGACTTTTTCAAGATAATTTTAAAAGAGAGAGAGGGAATGATGACAGCACCCCACCCATACTATTAATTACCAGTGTCATTAACTTAGTGAACCTAGATACACATATTTTGATTGTCTTATTATAAATTGAATGGACAGAAGATCCATGGTAGTATTTAAATTGTTATAAATACATTCATAATATCATTTTTTGGTTGTTGGACCTGATGCAGAAAATTCTGATCAGGCCAAATAAATTGTAAATAACCATTTTACCAAACTTTTAACACAGACGTCTATAAGATATATTTCATAGAGTGTCAGTGTGTTTGTGGTTGTAGTCTTGACTCAGTCATAAAAAAAAAATATATATATATATATATATATATATATATATATATATATATATATATAATATATATATATATATACATATATATATATATATATATATATATATATATATATATATATATATATATATATATATATATATATATATATATATATGTGTGTGTGTTAGTAAATACATGTGTTTGTAGTACTTGGACTTACAATACATCATACACTCATAACCCTAGACATATAGACGTAGCTAACATACATATTAGTCAAGAATAAGTCTGATTGAGGTCGTAAGGTGGTAGCAGAAAGGTGTTCTGATAAATCAACCCAACATTTAGTATAATCAGGGACCTTCACAGCTGACCTCATTCAGTGCAATAGGAATAACATCTTATAACATCAAATCCACCACAATGGCCACTGGCTGCTTTGTCAGTCAGGGGCTAAGGATTCCAGAAGATGATACACAATGTCAAATTAGTTGCATCTTACGACATGCTTGAGGAAGCAGTAATCCTATTTTTTCTCTGTTTCCTTCGAGACTCTCCGGAAACTACCACGTGATTATTGTAGTCGTACACGTCCGTTGTTCTAGAAGTAGTTGCCACACCAAAGAGGGTTTGGATTAATGTTCTGAAGCTACACCACAGTGTCGTGAGAAATTCTAATCCACATATATAAATTAAAAGTAAATGTAAAGCCTAACAAATTTTTTTTTTAAATTCTATAAAAGGAAGAAGAATGGTAAAGAACAGTGCTGTCACAATGACAGTACTCGAAATCCCCTTTGTTTTATGCTTCGTCTGCAAATTGTAACGTTTCCACGTTAAATATAAGCCACTGCATAAATACAAGCGTTTCCACAACACATTAAAACGGGTATTGCATTTCTAAGAAAAACATTGAGAGGCACACTGCGTAATGACCTAAATTAATCCTAACATTAATTATACTACGTTACCAAAAACGAACGAACAGATGGACTCAGATAGAAAGAAGGGAGGACTGAAGGCAGCAACACAAGCAACACTAAACACGCGTCTCGCTATATTAATGCCACCCCTAACACGCGTGTAAGGCCACATGCACTAACTTTATTTCAGACGGACAGTGATAAAAACACTACCCTTCCCAGAGTTAGGTTTTAAAACCTGAAAAACGCTTATTGGGGAAACCTGACATTCTACTGTTTTATGTCCGAAATCCTGACATTAGTCTGACAGTACAGCAGGACAGGTGGCGGTTCTAACATAAAAAATAAAAAACAACTACACGACTATCCTAGAAAATACATATTTTGAACGTAGCCACTTAGCTCCATTAAACTTATATATATTTGGATTCCTTAAGACTTGCTAACAAAGAATATGTTAAGTGTTACGCAAATAGTCCAGGAATTAATAAATTATAGGCAAAAGAAAATAGTGAGGGTGTCAGACAGCCCCAAAACATCAGAATCGCTCAGTGAAAGAATTTTAAACCACCATTGTACGGAAATAGGCCACAAGTTACATTGAATTGATTGGATGGAATGATATGTAAGGCTAAACACGATTAGTCGGACTATAAATGCTATCTTTTGTTGTCAAGGGAGACGGAAGTAAGAGTACTTTTTTTCAAACGATTGGGTAGAGATGGCCTGATTGGTTAGGTCGGTTAATATAGTTAATTGATAGCGTTAGTTCGAGACCACTAGTTCAAATAAGCTTGATAAAGCAACAGTGCGTTGAAGCCAGCTCATATTTTTGCTAAATAAAAGCCTGGAACATAAGCAGATGGGAATTTGTGCCAGTATTTGTGCCAGAATTCATTGCTAGTCAACGTATCTGTGTTTATTTCCATGAATTGTGGTAGGCTGAAATATTTGATCTCTTTTTAATGAAAATTGAATGTACATTGATAATTTATATAAATGTAGTTGAGAATTGTCAGAAGGCCTTTCTTGCTACCACTACGACCTCACACTTAATTTTTTTTTAATGAATGTGGCTACGTAAAGTGTCTAGGGTTATGATATGTAGTGTGGTGTAATAGGTTATAGATATACCCACAGATATTTAACAAAACTAATAATATTTAACAAATATTACAACACACTGAACTAACTCAATAGTGTAAAATTTTTTGATAGAATTATATTACATTTATTTTGTTCTGTGTCAATTTTTTAGGTTGACCAGAACTTAAAAGGATTTAGAGATTATGAAAAGAAATGCATGGAATATTATATCATAAATGCAATAGTGTACATATATATGTACTATACTAGTTAGTTTTATTAAAATGTTCTAGTAGTCATCTACTTGGGAGGATAGTTAATGTTTGTGCTGTTGGGGTGGCCTCATCACACCTGTCTATATTGACTACACAGTGTCCAGAAAATGGTGGGAATTTTTATGGGGTTATTAGTAACTAAAGGGCTTTGGTGAATGTCCAGCAGACCAGAGGCTCACTCATCTTGTCGTTGTAGCTCTGGTGCTGAAAACTGATGATCCCACCTCTCCGTGCTGGCGGGCAATAATGGTGGTCTCTGTCACAAGTACTGCACAGATACACTCGAGTAAAGTCACCAACTGAATAGACACTGCTTGGTTGACAACAGAAACTCGCAGCTCTGCAATCAAAGTATGGGCCATGTGTCAAAATCTATTCTCTACCCACGTCTGGACACAACACTGACACAACAACCACATCATACAGACAGGTCAGATCTCTCTGACCAAACAGCACATTTACCATGGTGGTTTTACATCAGATAGATCCTCCCAGACTATAGGTTCTGAAAAATATTTATTAGTTGTCTGCCCTAAAAGAGGATAGGTAATATGTTTCATTATTCTCAACACTTGATCTGTCTTGCCTAACCCTGGCTGGAGTTTATGTACATTGTTGGTCCCTAGACCCTGACTTGGGCGGGGGTCTAGAGCAAATCCCTACTTGTTTGTAAGGCTAGATTTCGATATGGCAGTATCAAATCACTCGAACATGAAACAATATTCAAAATATATAAGGAAATAATTTCAATCTTACCAGATTATGAATAAATAACACAGAATTGCTAGCAAAACTCAGCTGAGCTGCTGGCTATAGTATGGCGTCCCTAAATTTATTACACTTTCTTTCATATGGAAATCACCACACTTTAAAATCTGTGTCTATCACTGAACAACTATTGAAGAATGGCCCCACTTTCGCGTCTGAGCGCTAATGATATGATTGTCTGTGGCCAATCACTGCCTAGGTTTATTTTAAATTCAAATTTCCTACCATAAAGTCATTTCAGTCATGCTTCAGTCAAGTATGGATGGTTATCTGTTAGTCTGTCCGTCTCTACTTGTGTTTCTACAAAATGTACTTGATTTTTGAACCAACCTTTCTCTCCCCTCCAAAATTTTGTCGTTAAAAGTTATATTTAGACACAGCTACCACCCAAAAACCCTCTCCTCCATACTAAGTAAATTTGAACACCTGCGTTTCGAGGTCGTGTTTTTTGTGCAATTAGCGACACTTTTAGATTCAATACAGTTCGTCGATGATGTGAACAACACTGTCTTTTGTCATTATCTTCAATATTATCTATCCGTCTGTAAAAGTAAGAACATATTAGTTCACTGCTCAGAATAGGCCATCCGGCCAGCTAATTTTTATATTCCTAACATTAATATTAAGAAAAAAAGTACTTTTTAAATTTTGTAATATTCCAAACATCTGCGTTTTAGCCGCTGAATTCAAATCAAGGGCTTGGTATTGCAAAAGCGTCCAATAAATGACTGTGGCGTATTATATCTATGGTCCCTTCTGTCGAGTTGCTTACTTTTTATGTCAACTTGGGAAACGTGACTTTTCTCCGTTTCCCTCCCAATTGCGTCTCCTTAGCCTTTCTAGTCTCACGCAATCTTTCCAGTCATATTTTTTTCCTTTTTGATCCGCCGTTCCCCTCCTGTCTAGCAAGTCAATTATTATGGAGGATGATGACCCGCGGTCTAGGCGATCATGTACTATTCGCAGCCTACGCATTATGTTTTTATCCTTAAATGTTATCTTTGGAGATATTTTACCGTTGTATCTCTGTCAATTTCACTACACATCTCCCCACTTGAAAACATGCCTATGGCAAGTTCCAAAACCAGCGATACACATAGGTAAAATTACTCCTCACGTCTGCCACTACTCTAATTTTGATCACAGGGGTGCCGACTGAGGAAATCTGCACCGACATTCAATTTACGGCTTGCATAAGCGACTGGTTTCAGTTCCCCATCAGGTGAAGCTGATCTTTGCAACAAAGCCCCTCCTAGTCCTACATTACTTGCATCGGTTCTTAAGACAAAGTCCTGTGTCAAATCAGGCAGTTTGAGAATAGGCTTGCTAGTGAGTTTTTCCTTTAACTCTTGGAACGCTAGTTCACATTGTGCAGTCCAAATAATTTTATCTGGAAGTCCCTTGCGAGTCAGATCAGTCAGAGGAGCACATATAGCGTTAAAATTTTTGATGTATTTCTGATAAAATCCGCATAACGACACAAATGATCGCACGTCTTTTTTTGTTTGCGGCCTAGGTGCTCTCTGCAGTTTTTCCAAGTTCTTAGGATCAGGGGTCATATTACCCTGATATACAGTGTGCCCCAAGAATTCCAACTCTTTGCATCCAATACAACATTTTGTTGGCCTAGCAGTTAAATTCGCCTCCCGAAGTCTATCAAACAACATCTCCAGAGCTTCAATGTGTTCTTCAAATGTCTCTGTGGCGACGAGAATATCATCCATGAAATTCGTGATACATGGGTTATTCAGGGGATCCAACAATTTTCGCATCATCCTTGAAAACACACTCGGAGCATTTTTCAGTCCGAATGGTAGCATATTGAATTCATAATGTCCATCCGAAGTGCTAAAAGCCAAATAAGGTCTCACTTCAGGCTTCACTGGGATCTGGTAATAGCCTTTACTAAGATCCACCTTTGAAAAGTATTTTGCCTTGTTCAGTCTGGCAAATAGCTGTTTTGTGTCTGGTAATGGATCCACTTGTCCTTCTGTGACAGCATTCAGTTTCCTGTAATCTATGCACAGTCTGTGTTCCCCAGACGGTTTTCTCAACAAAACGACACTAGAACTAAAAGATGATTCACTGTGCGAAATAATCCCCTCCTTCAACAAATACTCTATTTCTTCCTTCAATGCCTTCTCCTTCGCGAACGGAATAGAATAGGCTCTCATACAGATTGGGTTTGAGTCTACCAGTTTCATGTCATACTGTAGCAAATTTGTATGGCCTGGTTTATCTGTTAATACATCTGTATGTTCCTCCAGAACCTGTTGAACTCTCTCCCTCTGGTTTTTAGTCAGGTGCTTACTGACTTTTACCTGTGCTGCTGTTTCACAAGGATGTAATGGGTATTCATGTGAGGTGAGTGGTTCTTTTTGCATCTGGGTTGCAATAGCCAAGGTCAATAAGGGGGTGCTTTCCTGGAGTGGTCTGTCCAGATACTTCTTTAACAGGTTTACATGATAAACTTTTTCCTTCCCCTTTTTGTCAATTTTATAGTTTGTTCTAGACACCTTCTCTAGAACCGTATATGGACCTTGCCAACCAATTTGTAATTTATTCTGGCTTCCGGGTAGTAGAAGCAGCACCTTCTCTCCGACTGCCAGTTCCCTGTCCTTTGCCTTCCTATTAAAATATGCTGCATGTTTCTTCCTGGCTTGTTTCAAATTATCATTTGCCAGTTTCCATCCAGCTTTCAAACGAGTGGTCAGTTCGTTCACATATTGATACGATGAGGTAACAGTCTCTTCCGCCTTCTCATCTGTCCAGGTCCTTAATAAAGCTTCTAAAGGACCTTTTATTGGCCTCCCAAATAGCAGAGTTGCGGGAGCCATCCCGGTTGAACTATGTGGTACCTCCCGGTACGCAAACAATGCGGCGGGCAGGAATTGATCCCACAGATCCGGTTTTTTCGTGTGCCAGCTTTCTCAGGATAGAAATGAGAGTCCCATTGAACCTCTCTACCTGGCCGTTCCCTTGTGGATGGTACGGACTACAATGAAAGTGCCTGGCTTGAAATAGCTTAAAAACTTCTTCCGTTAGTTTCCCCTTGAACTGAGAACCATTATCCGTCAAGATTTGATGCGGGAATCCTAATCGGGTAAATATTGTAAGTAGTGCCTCTGCTACATGTTTTGAATCAATTGATGGCAGGGCTACCGCCTCTCCCCACATAGAACAAGTGTCCACCAGAGTAAGGATGTAACTGTTCCTCCTCTTGGTCCGAGTGAGAGGTCCTACAATATCCACTGCAACCCTCTCAAAAGGTGTTCCCACTATGGGCATTTCCCCTAGAGTTGCAGGAGCAGTCCAGTGCTTTGGAGCTACCCTTTGACATTCTGGGCAGGATTTGACATATCTTTTTATATCCTCCGTTATCCCTGGCCAGAAGTAATGACAAGCTATACGCTGTCCTGTGGCGCTGATCCCCATGTGACCACTGAAGGGAATCGCATGCCCGAGTTCCATCACTTTATCTCTATATGAAGTGGGAAGAACCAGCTGGTTGTGACCATTTGTTCCAGTTCCGGCCTTCCTGTATAAGAGTTTGTTCTTCATGAAATATTCCCCCTTGCTCGGAGGTGTGTGGCATTTGGGCAATTTTTTAAAACAGGGCTTGAGTGTCCTATCCTCAGCCTGCGCCTTCCTCATCTCCTCTGGATGAGCATTTATAGGTTCACCTTCTTCCTCCTTCTTCTGTGACCTGGTCTGCACTGTCGCCATGATCACAGGTTTCTCGGGATTCCCCAAGAAGACGTATCTACACCCCAATATCAGAGGGTAGATTGGTTCATCTATCACTGCTGCTCTGATTTCTCCTTCCACATAGCGAGTTTTCACCGTTATCCTTGCGATGGGAAGTGTCATGAGTGGTATGTCCTTAGTCGCCCCCTTGTATTTCCACGGTTTCTGTGGTATACTGACTTGGGTCCACTAGGCTAGACTTCACAACTGAATCATAATCCAAACCTGTATCATAAAGGCACCTTATGGTGACCCCATTACAAATAACATCCTCACAAACTGGGGGGTGATAAGGTTCCTGTTGTCCCTTAGGATTAACCTTTAATCTTTGCGTCCCCGACTTCATTGCAGCAATGTTTGAAGGTTTCCTTCTACAAAATTCGGTGTTATGGTTATCCTTCTTGCACCATTTACACCATCTTTTTCCTTGGTTCAACGGTTTTCTTTCATTGAACTTTTGGTCATTGAACTGTGAGTTTCTGTCGCGATAGTCATTTCTTGGCCGCTCAAAGTTTGTCCTACCTTTATTTCCCTGCTCTCTATTATCAAATTTATTAAATTGCTGTGGAGCTTTAAAATTGTCTATGTGCTTCTTCTTAGCACCACTTACCTCTGCCTGGGCTGCCTGATACCTCTCAGCAACATTTAAAATTTCCCCCAACTTCTCTGCACCTTGTTCCATGAGAAATTTTCTCATGTCTGGAGCCATGGACTCTCTCAATTGCTCAATCATGATCATTTCTTTAAGATCTTGGGTCTTCCCCAGAGCCGTCCATTTCTCCAAATAGGTTTCTAGTCTAGCCGAGAATTGGTGGTATGTCTCCCCAGACAACAGTTTGGCATTTCTAAATTTCTTACGATAAAATTCACCATTCTTCTCGTACCTTAATAACAAAGCCTGTTTTAACATGTCATAATTGTCTTGGTCTTCCCTGTTCATTTTAGCAAATACTTCATAAGAAGTACCCCTCAATCCTTGTGATAGCTTTAAACTCCACCTCTCTCTCTCTAACCCATATGTAGTAGCTAATAACTCAAAACGTCCTAGGTACCCCTCTATGTCATCGTCTTTTTCAACAAAATGGTCTAAATGAAACCCCATAGCGGAGTTTGAGGCTCCCATACTGGGCGTAGCATCTGAGGCAAAAGGGCTGGCACCATTTTCAGGAGCCGGGCCTTGTAATTCCAGCTCCCTTAGTCGTAATTCGTGCTCCCTTTGCAACCTTCTATCTTCTGCCTCCCTTTCGGCAGTCAACCTTTTTTCTTCTGCCTCCCTTTCGGCCTTTTTATCTTCTGCCTCCCTTTGCTGTCGTTTTTCTTCTGCCTCCCTTTGCTGCCGTTTTTCTTCTGCCTCAATCTGCAGCCTCTTAATTTCTCTATCAGCCTCTAACCTCTTCTCTTCAGCTAACCTCCTTTCTTCCCGTTCAATATATTTATCACATTCAGCCGTTACGTATTGAATTAAAATTTGACCATCCATTCCCATCTCCTTCGCGGTGAGCACAGCAGCTGATCTAAATTTTGCCAGCTCCGCCATACTTTTTAGACAATATAATAATATACAAGATAAATCTCTAACCAGTAAATACACTAAGTACTTCTTATGACTATAGTCTAACCAATTCTAACTAACCATTTAACTAATTAATTATTACTGGCTGTGAAGATTCACCAACTTTTATCTGCAGGGACACTTTTAATTTTAAAGGGAATTTTACAATTTATTTCCCTACTTTTATTTCTCCCACCAGGAGATCCTAATATTACTGTTGGGCTAATTATCCCTGGACAAGACCCCAATTTATGTAGTGGTGTTTGATGGTATTGTATGATGGTGATATTACTAAATGTAATTGTATGAGGCCAGCTGTGAAGGCTCCTGAGATAAAATGTAGTTGAGAATTGTCAGAAGGCCTTTCTTGCTACCACTACGACCTCACACTTAATTTTTTTTAATGAATGTGGCTACGTAAAGTGTCTAGGGTTATGATATGTAGTGTGGTGTAATAGGTTATAGATATACCCACAGATATTTAACAAGACTAATAATATTTAACAAATATTACAACACACTGAACTAACTCAATAGTGTAAAATTTTTTGATAGAATTATATTACATTTATTTTGTTCTGTGTCAATTTTTTAGGTTGACCAGAACTTAAAAGGATTTAGAGATTATGAAAAGAAATGCATGGAATATTATATCATAAATGCAATAGTGTACATATATATGTACTATACTAGTTAGTTTTATTAAAATGTTCTAGTAGTCATCTACTTGGGAGGATATTTAATGTTTGTGCTGTTGGGGTGGCCTCATCACACCTGTCTATATTGACTACACAGTGTCCAGAAAATGGTGGGAATTTTTAATGGGGTTATTAGTAACTAAAGGGCTTTGGTGAATGTCCAGCAGACCAGAGGCTCACTCATCTTGTCGTTGCAGCTCTGGTGCTGAAAACTGATGATCCCACCTCTCCGTGCTGGCGGGCAATAATGGTGGTCTCTGTCACAAGTACTGCACAGATACACTCGAGTAAGTCACCAACTGAATAGACACTGCTTGGTTTACAACAGAAACTCGCAGCTCTGCAATCAAAGTATGGGCCATGTGTCAAAATCTATTCTCTACCCACGTCTGGACACAACACTGACACAACAACCACATCATACAGACAGGTCAGATCTCTCTGACCAAACAGCACATTTACCATGGTGGTTTTACATCAGATAGATCCTCCCAGACTATAGGTTCTGAAAAATATTTATTAGTTGTCTGCCCTAAAAGAGGATAGGTAATATGTTTCATTATTCTCAACACTTGATCTGTCTTGCCTAACTCTGGCTGGAGTTTATGTACATTGTTGGTCCCTAGACCCTGACTTTGGCGGGGGGTCTAGAGCAAATCCCTACTTGTTTGTAAGGCTAGATTTCGATATGGCAGTATCAAATCACTCGAACATGAAACAATATTCAAAATATATAAAGAAATAATTTCAATCTTACCAATTATGAATAAATAACACAGAATTGCTAGCAAAACTCAGCTGAGCTGCTGGCTATAGTATGGCGTCCCCTAAATTTTATTACACTTTTCTTTCATATGGAAATCACCACACTTTAAAATCTGTGTCTATCACTGAACAACTATTGAAGAAAATGGCCCCACTTTTCGCGTCCTGAGCGCTAATGATAATGATTGTCTGTGGCCAATCACTGCCTAGGTTTATTTTAAATTCAAATTTCCTACTTGTCCTAAAGATAAAGTCCAAATTTCAGTCATGCTTCATCAAGTATGGATGTTTATCCTGTTTA